>VDFB02292587.1:0-12438 GCA_007258455.2 Sequoia sempervirens
TGACACCATGTTTAACCTAGAGAGCCCAATGTGGGACATCTTCCCAAAGTTGGATCTCTAAATGACAAGTCGATGGGTTGGACTCAAAATGCCAAATAAGCTGTGAAAATGAACTCATTGCAACATATGCACTCATCTGATAAGTTTTGGAAGTCATATAGTCACTCTTAGACAGATTCCTCGGTCAGCAAATCTGGTATGCTATTATACAAGCTCATTTCCTTGTTTTCAATTAAAGTTTTTATAATTTGTCGTCACTTCCACCAGAAGGGCAAGCACCTCCTTCTGAGCCCGTGGACATAGACAACACCCAGGCACCTGAAAATGAGTGATACGGCTCTATAAATTATGTATGCTCAAATTTTCTTTTCATAAATTCATTTCTAATGCTCATTTTATTGTGTAGCTCTCCTAGTCTGGTACTTACTCCAAGGGAAAGAATAGATATATGTCTGTCACATTTATGTCTATTCTATGATTTGGGATCTTGAAGTATTTTTTAGCAGATAGATACATCGACTCTCAGTGCATATATTGGTTGCTTCAGATTCCCTCCAGCTTATTGTAAATCCTGAATACAAGGATTTGTTCTTTTGCTTATTCAAAAATTTATTTCAAAGCATCCATCTACCTGAATGCATTGAATTTCTGTTGCATTGGGTTGGTGAAATTTTGGACAAATGGAATCCTTATGGAATCTAATCTTAGTTATTGTTGTACTTTGTTTCTTGGGCAATGCATTAAATATTGGGTTTACTGTGATCCTAGTATGATCCAATTGACATTTGGTATTTTAAAAATCTTTTTGTTCTTGCTTAATGTATCTTAAAGATTTTCTTGTAAAATTGACGAGTCATGTTAAGATATGGTTTCGATATGATACATTGTTTCATCTCTCATTCTCCTTATCGACTAAGCTCTCTCCCTGCATGCATATTCCTTAATATAATAGTTGCACATGTACTAGGAAAACACATTTTAGGAAGCTTTACATACTTGTTCATTTTATTGACTTCAGCTTAGTTTTGATCCTATAAGAATGTTATTTGAATTTTTTTTGTTTGTCTGGATATTTTTTTATGTTACTGCCATCATAAAATGATCTTTTTGTTTTTAATGTATTTTAAATCCTTGTAAGACTGATAAGACTTCTTAAGATTTGGTTTTGACAATACACTGATTGTTTCATCACTTTTTTCTATTGCAATTCATAGAAATGACTTGTATGAAATATAAAATGTAAGTTTTTGGATTAAGTTGTGCATATTCTTTCACATACATAGTTTAATCCAAAAGCTTACATTCTATAACTTAATGAATTGTGGAAAACTATACCAACTATTGTCTCAAATATTTTGTTTGCGCAACATTGTTATGCAAACCTATTTGAAGTCTTTAAAACTAGCTCCATAGACTTTGTTAAACAAGTTCCATCCCTATGACTATTTGTCTTAACAAAAGCTTAACAAATGCCTATTGATAACAAACTTCTTACATGTTTGTTTATATAAAAGGCTTTTCACATTCATGTTATATTACTTTATTTGGGATCATTTTGTGGCTAAGTTGTTACTTTTTTGTTGGGAATTTTTGAATCAACCAGATTATTATTTTTACACAATCCATACTATCAATTTCTCTCATATTTTTTTCATCGTAGACTAATTCTTAAAATGCCTAATTTGTATGGAAAATATGATGACATCTTTGGCTGCCAGGTGTACACTTTTAATTTCGTTCACTTTTAACTTTTAAAACTATGACTTTTACTTTTTATAAATTCTATATGGCTCCTCTTCTCATAACCTATGTGGAATAAGTTATCTAATGCAATAGTTCTATTAGGCATTCTAGAATCCTCAATATTACAAGCATGCATTAAAAGATGACTATTAATCTCTAACATAAAAGGGTAAATTGTTACTGTGATTTTTTTCCTTTAAAACAAGGGGTTGATCAAATGCTCGTCGAGACTTTAGGAGAGAAATTGAGCCTCAACATTTTCTTAAATATTTTATTTTCTCTATGTCTAGTAACTAACGATTGTATACCTTATCCAAATTCCATTGAATCATTGTTGTTCTTGATTAGTTTACAAGTCATAAAACAAAACTGTCCTTCTAGACAAGAACTTAGCACCATTGTAACCTTGTTTTTATTATATCTTCTCACAAATATATTCACCATAGATAGTTGTTAAGTAAATTTAAATATTAATATTTTATTTGTAAGTTTTAATGCTTATATTATTTCTAACTTTCTTATTAACTCTAATAGTAATTTTTTTGATAATGATAATATTAAAGTTAATAGTAAGATATAAATATTATTATTATAATCACTTTATCACCAGTAATTTGCATCAATGTTACTATTAATGTGAATAAAATGATGGAGCTAGTACTTAGTCACGAATATGAGGTTAATAAAGATTAATAATTCTAAACTCTATCTTTGGCTCATTCGCGAGAATGTTATGATAGATTAACAGATAGAAGAAAAATGTACACAGACTTTAAATGGGACCAGCCAAGTGTGGTGCCCAAACTGCAATTCTTTTATCCACCGTTAGATTTATAAAAATCAACGGTAATTAAATGGGGTGACCTTTCACCCTAACAACAACCCTAATCACTTATACTTTTAACTTAGGGTTGTATACATTTTTTGTTTTACACTCTTATTGTGAAGATATGGCCGTAAAATGGTGGAAGAAACGAAGGTTATTGCAGATAGACATAGATGACATTCACGCTGGTAACCCAATTTCTGACAGAATGACATAATTTCATTTTATGAGCACCACTACATTCATTTGGAACATAGCTAACATAGGTCTTTAAGGACAAAATAACATTATTAACATTCCAACACATCTTCACTCCACAATAACCTATTACTCCAATTTGCAAGTTTGGCAATAGCCCAACCTACACAGAATAGAAATCCTTCCAAAGCCCTTTTAGTTTTCACCTCCTAGCCTTTGATTGGGAAACCAGTCATTCTCACCTCCTAGCCTTTGATCTGATTGGAAAACCAGTCACCCCCGAGTTAGGAGGCTTTCAAAGAGACTGGGTTACACACAAATAGCCCCAAACACAAGAAACTATTTCAGAATATTTCATACTATTGCAACACACATTTATGCAAGAAGATATCATAACACAAAAACCATTTCTTGGTTTTTAAGAGGAGAAGCAAGAGGATCACAGCCATGGGGAAATTTCTTTGCAATAAACACTTCTAACATTTCAAGTTTTTATATCAAAAACCTCCTTTAAATCATTCATTCACCCATACTATCCCATTTTAACACAAAAGGATACTCATACCCATTCCTTCCAAAAACTGAAATCAAGTTCCTATGAGGATCTCTCTTCACCAATCCCCACACATAGGTTGCTCACAACCAAAATTTGGGGAGCCAACCCAACACACTTAATTCACACAACAAAACATTTACACACGACAAGAAAATTACACACAACAACACCAATATGTAAAATATTCATACATAAACAAATTAAAAGGAGTAGAATCCTATCTTAAAGACTTCAAATGTAACTTGATGTTGAGTTCCAATTCTTTTCCAAACTCCTTCCAAACATTTCAATCCTTGTAATGGGCAACCCCAATTTTTTTTATTTTTTATTTTTTTTGAGATATGCCAGTTGCTGTAATAAATTACTGTGTGACATCCAAGACTTCTTTGTTTTCAATGCTTGTTGTTTGTGTTTGCTTAAGAACGATTTTGCAATGGTTTTATCATAAGTTTGCATGTGTTTGATATTTCATAAATGCATAGACAAGAGCATAAAAAAAGAAGAGAAATACACTTGCAAAGAACACTTTCAGAAGCTTAACCAATCTGATTATTTAACAGTAATGTCACAGTCTTTCTTGAACATAATCAAACATCAGATTTTCAGTAACTCTGACTTGATTACCAATGCCTAGCAACTGATATGCAACTCTTCAAGAACTCGTCCCTCACAAATGATATAAAGCTATGCTAATATGCTAGAATGAGCACTTCATAAGATGTGATAATCAGATTTGTAAGAAACAGTATTATTTCAGTCATACCAAATAATATCAATTTCAAATTAAAGGCTTTCAGACTTGGTAGTAATCCCTTTGCAGCCGATTGGTGACTTCTTCAATGAGCAGATACATCACCCTTTATGGAGGTCATAAACTCTTTCCAAACCAGGCTGGGACGTATCTCTTTAACTCCAAAATTTCTGAAAACTCATCCTAAGTTTGAGCCGCACAGTCTGAAACAACCCAAGAGAAAATAACATTATCCTCTCACTGTCCAGCTACAAAAAATAACATACAGCACCCTGCATGGTCAACCAGCATCAAGTGACTCCCAGAAGTAAAGGACGGCTAGCAGCTGGGGGCGACCGTGAAGAAAAAATTCAATTCTTCACTGAAAAATGCCCTCTCACACTTGTTGGAATGGCTCTTTGTTGAATAGAAGTACCATCTCATCAAGTTTTCATGTATCAGGAAGTGGTTTGTTTTGTTCTTTGTGTACACTGTGGCAATCATCTTGGGTTATTGTTTTGAAGGCCTCAACTTGATTACTTTCAACTGTACAAACTACGAGGGGTGTGTTATCATTTACAACATTACCCGACATGAAACTAGCATTCACAAGAACTCTAGACAGCTCCAAAGAAGCATTAAAGGTTGTTGCCTTGTCTTTTCCCTTCTCCTTGTTAGACTCTGCACGTGGTCCACTCTGTGATAGTCCTCTCAAAACCACATTCTTACCTTCTGATTTGAATTTAAGTTCTAATGTCTGAAAGTTCAAGGTAAATTCCCCCAAAGAACGTAGCCATTGAATGTCCATAACTACATATGTGTCTCCAATGTTCACCACGTAGAAGTCCTCCTTAGTTTCATGTCCTCTCAATAGGATGCTCAACTGGGGAACCATCCTGTTACACTAAATAGTGAAACCATCAACCACCATAACCTTGAACCCACCAACCTCCTGTTTCTAAAGTCCTCTTCAAACCACTAAACCATCAATGATGAAGTTATGAGTAGCTCCTGTATCAATCAAGGCTAACATATGCTGCCCCTGTAACACACCTCTAATATGCAAAGACTGATGTTCATGGAAGCTATGAAGTTGGGAAAATGTCCCATCATGGTCCAACCACTTATCACTCCCCTTCGATGTCTTTTCCACCTCCATTTCATCGGAATTAGCTTGTTGGTTTGATTTTTTTGATTCACTTTCTTCACCAGATTGGTACTCTATTAACAATGCCTTTTCCTTGACAACACATTTGTGGCCTTGTGTATAAGGTTCTCTACATGTGAAACATAATCCTTTCTTCCTAAGTTCATTCAAAGTCTCAGTGTCTAACCTTGTACTCACAACATAGAATTAAGATGATTTTGATTTTAAAGAATTGGGACTAAAATGAAAACAACAGAAGCATGATAATGGACCAGTGCCAAGAAATGGGCTATGGAGTCATATAACCAACCCTTCATCCTATAGTGTTAAACATATTTTGAAGATCCTTGCAAATGTTATCACATTATGACAACCAGACCACTTAAGTTTTATCCAATAACTCTTCTTATAAATCCACTTGAAACACAATACTCCTGTCACATGTGTTGAAGCAATTACATTGTCCTTTGAACAAAATGCAATAATAAATGCAACTTGTGCTTCATTAAAGAAATTACATTATTCTCAAAATAGAAGGCAACAATAGATATAACTCTAATGTAGCAAATGTGCATGAAAAGACTCAGACAATTTTATTATTTGAATCCAAAAGAGCAGTACATCTCAGCCATGGAGACAATTATCAACTAAAATAAACATGAAAGCTTAATTCAGAACACACACTTTCAAATCAATGACTCAACTACAATCATCCTAGAATTACAATCTACCTAGAGCTTCTGCCTGCCTTGCAGAGCTTTCCAAAATTGGAACCCCCAGAATTAGAATCAAAATGAGAGGAGAATGAGAATAAGAGAAAATAGAAGAAGCTAGGAAATCAATTTGTTGGAGACATCTGGAAGCATCCTTCACCGTTGATCAACAATTTGGAAAAAGACTCTCCTCTCTCCTCTAACTGAATTTGCCTCTCCATTTGCCTTTGTCCAAGTTATCTTGCAACATAAAATTTGGCCATGTGAGAATATCTCTATTTCATTTGTTGTGTGAAAAACAATTATGCTCCCCGTGAAAAGCTTTAATTTATGTTCTTTTATTATGCAGCACATTATTTTACTTTGTCAAAGTAAAACATTCCCCTTTACACTTTATGTTTTAAATTGTTTATTTAAAACATCCCTCATTTACTTATAAAATGAATATTAAATTCACCCTACCCGTGAAAAATACTTTCGGGTGAATAAAATATCTCACACAGCTTTATTCACTGTATAAAATACCTCTACACACTTTAATATTTTTCCCTGAAGATTTTACGGGCACATTAAAACTCACGGGGCCCACCTCTTATTTGCTTCTCTCACACCCCGCTATCTTGCCAGATTTAACACGCACATAATTTAAAACAGCGAGCCAACGGGGTAAAGTCGGGCAACATTTATATTTCAAATGTTTTGCTCCCTTCAAATGAAAGCATTAAAACTAGCGATTGCACTTTTTTGTGTGCAATTGGGTACGCCGAAAATATGGTTGAAACAGATAAGAATTGACATAAAAAGAGAAGGTAGAAATGGAAATAGAAAGATGCAAACGATTGTGTCATAAATAAGTTGCTTAAAATTTAGCACTGAAATGAAAGTTAAGGCGTAGCACTGTTAATAGTGAGCACTCCATCTTAAAAGCTGGAAATAATGGCCTGGAGATTGCAGTTGTCAAACAGGGTAAATATATGCATAAATTTGTCGGCACTGCATTCCATACTAAATGAATTTAACATCCTGCTGCTCGTTCCTCTGTTGCTCTCCACTGATTTTGAGCACAGTGTCATTTTCTACTTGAACTTGGTTGTTCTGAAACACAAAAGAACAACTTAGTTAGTCTTAGTGGGCAGCGATTTGAATATTTTGCATACCCCAGATGTAGAGAAAATGAGGGTTTTAGAGATTGATAATTGAAATACCTTGATGTCATTCTTTTTTAGGCTTGACATTTTGATTATGAAGACATAAGAGTTGGGAAGCTCTTTGATATCAACGGGAGTGGAAGCCATGGTTTTGTTGTCTAGAATATTTAGGAGTTTCTCGAATTTGTTGGGGACTCCGAGAAGCGGTGAGCAGTGTTGATCTGGGACTTGATCTCTTCTCACGGTTGTGTATTCCTACTAAATATTATCATCATATTATGCAAAATAATCCAAATGGTAAATATATTTCACACAAATTATAGAGAAAACATAAATTAACAACCTTGGAGGGAGCTAGATAGAACATTTACCAGGTTAGTGATGGTGGACGAAGAAGCAGAAGTACAAGGGCTTTGAAAGAAGTCACTGGTAGAAGTAGTAGAAGAGATATATGTGAACAGTTAGAGCGATGATTAGGAAGGACGATGTATGGGAAATAGTAAAAAATCAACCATCGAGATGAAAGCAATTGTCAGAATCAAGTAGGAAATCAATATTTGGAGTTTGAAATAAATAACAAAGTGGCATACCTTAAGTAGGTCAAATTCCCTTTAAGTGGTTGAGAAGTTTTTCATTTGACATTCCTTGCAATCAAGACTCTTCGTTTATTCGGCGAACAACATATGGGCTTTGTTGAATTCTTGCATAGTGTTGGAATGGGAAGGCTGGGTGGATGCGCAGGCTTTGTAGATCAGGAATTCTTGAAATAGCTGTAAATGTTAGTCCTTGTCAATCTACGTTGCCAATGTCCACTGTGGCCCTTGGGAGGGTAAGTCCTTGTGATTTGTGTATTGTCAAAGCCCATGCCATTTTAAGTGGAATTTGACAGCGAAGCCCCCGACTAAGCGGTGTTATTGGGACATATGTCTGATTGTTATGGTCCCAAGGTGGTCCAATGTAATTCTTAAAATGAACCACATACAAAGGTAGTTGAGATGGTTTGTCACCTTCACTGTATACAATAGCTTTTACTTGACCAAGTGCACCGTTGACGAGTCCTGTCTCAACCCATATATTGGAACATAACATGACCTCTTGGCCAATAGATAAAAGAATTTGAGCCTGAAGTTGTTCTTCATCTGGATTTGTGTATGTTGACCCCCTTAGTTGCTCTACAATGGAAAGTGCAATAGGTGTTGCCAAAGAAAACAACATACGTTCGTTGTGTAGTAAGACCAATTCGTTTGTTGCAAAAAGATGCATGGAAGAGAAGAAAGCAAAGTTTTCTGTAGAACTAAGCGAGGAACTTGAACGTGATATGAGAACTTGCTAGTCTTCTTCTGTAGGATTTGCATTACAGAGATTGTGGAGAAGTGCACAAAAAGCAATTTGGGAAGGATCATGACCAATTTGTCGAAATATTCTTGTCAAAGTTACCACAGTTGTGAACTTGCGCCATAGAGTGCCACCATATGAAGTAGAAGCGTACATGGGGATATCTTTAACTGGTGGTAGTTGGCCCAAGTCACCAAAGAGTGTGATTGAACGTCCTCCAAAGGGCAAGTGGTTGTGAATTGGGAATGCTTCTCGTAGTCTCATGTCAATGCGTTCCAGTAACTTTGGGCCAATGAAGCTCATCTCGTCAATTAAAATGTACCTAATAAAGTACATACTTTCTTGGAAGGTTGCAAGTGTTTTCCCTTGTAGGGGGGCATTTCTTTTATTGGAATGCGAAGAGCAAAATGAATGGTTGATGCTTGAATGTTGAATGCTGCAACACCTGTAGGTGCAAGAAGTAGTAAAGGTGATTGGTGAATCGGAGCTGAGCTCATGAGGGAAAACCTTATTTTTTAAATCAAATATGACTTTCCAGTTCCTTGGACAATTAGCTTGAGTGGTGGTTGCAACGGAAGTGTGGTTAGATGGGACCAAATATATTGAATGCTCTTTGTTGTTGAGTAGAGAAATTACCATGGGTGTGTTCATTTTGAACATGGTGCACTTGAAAGGTTGCCCGATTGGAATCTATGAAAGTAGTGGCAACATGCATTTGTAGTGGGGTGAGAGTGGATTGTTGCCATTCATGGTGTATGTCAATTTCATGACGACCAAGCATGTCTAGTGCATCAATCTGTATAGGAAGGTTTGGGTGCAAACTAGAGAGAACCTACCATTCTTCTAGGCTATGGCCTTGTAAGAAATGGTCAACGCTTGAGTTGCTGCTTGCATCTGATTCTTCTGTTGGTGTTGGATGTGTGCGGTGTACATGCCATGCCTTGTATGTAGAAGAGAACCTTTCCCATTGCGATATAATTTGATGTTCAGAGGACCCAAATTCTATGTCAATGTTTCGGAAGGGGTGGTATAAAATTAGTTCACTCCAACAAAATTCATGAAATTTGTTGTCATCTCTTGCAGGGATGGTTGTGAACCTAGGTGAGATGCAAACAATTGCTTTATGAGGGTGTTGCTTCCATTGTTCATTTTTCTGAAATGCTCTAAAGGTCCATTTTTGGGTCAATTCAATGAGGGGCATTGTCTCAAGATGTATGGGATGGGCCATGTAAGCATCAATGTATGTAGGTGATGTGGTAACTGATGTGGAAGAGACTGATACATGTTGAAATTTATGGTGATTAACATTTAAAGATACAAATGTCCTACTGGATATGGAGAGGGATAATTTTAGTAGAAGGTGGCACTAATATCACGATCAACAAGGATATCAGTAAGCAATTTACGAAAAGCTATTGGGGCTGGTAGTTTTGATTCTAAGTTCATAGAGATGTGAGATAACATGGCATGATATGTTTCAGATTTGTGCTCAGCTTTTGTAGCATATTTTGCAATATATTTAAGGACAAAATCAATTGACAATACAAGTTGGCAGTCTATATTAGCCCTCCAGATAGATAGGATAGATGGGTTGTGAAGGTTCAACTGATCATCATTGCGAGCTAGTGTGTGCTTGGGATGACCGGTCTCATCATTTGAAAGAGTTGACTTTTCTTGCATGGACCATGGTGCTTTGTATCGACATACAGTAGATGGCCCCTTCTTTTTGAGGCATGTTTGCAAATTACACTTTGTGTGTCTTTCAACACATTTGACCAATTCACAATATTCTGTTGAAGGCTCGCATGACAAGATCCTTGTTGTATCCATCAGGCAAGGATCATCAAGAATGTTCAGAGTGATGGATTGTTTGGCTTCTCAATTGGAGGCTATGTGGATTCCAGGCCGAGACATATCTATCTATGTAGTCAAGTGCATTTTGTACAGATTGAATGTTATTCCATTCTAATCTACTAATATCAAGAGCTTGTTGGAGCCATAGGAAACCATGGATGTGCGAAAATCCTCTGTGTTGCCATTCATACCTATGAAAACATGATATTTAGAAAACTATCAAGGTTAGAGTCTATTGTTAAAAGTGAAGTGATATATTTTTTAGTAAACAATTAAAGTATGTGTATATTTTGCAAGATCAAGAAAGAATAGGTTTTGCCTATACCAATATTCAGATGCACCAAGAAGTTTTTCCAAAACCTCCTCCCGAAATGCAGTAAACCTGTGGTGCATGTAGACTGCGGTGAGGTGTGGATTTTGTACAATGTTTTGGATCCTCCACCTAGAAGCCATAGAAGGATTTGTAGGAGGTTTGGTTGGCATGATGGTATGCAAGTCTAGCCATTTTGTATCAGCTGCACTGAGGGTGAAGAAGAGCGAGGGGAAACCAATTTGAATGATCATGTCAGAAAGTTCCCCTCGACGTTGGGTCCAAAATGGACGAGTTCCACAAATTGAAGAACTAAACCGCATGAGCTGATCTGCAAGTTTGTCATCTGGCATGTCCTTTAATCTGAGGCGCAAGTCAGATACTATTGAGGGAAGGCAACCATCGAGTTGTTTGTTGACAAATACAGAGGAGGTAGCTTGGCTACGGTGGCACATAATAATATTTAGTATGAAGTACCTAAATTGAGGGTGTTGGCCAAACCGATGATCATGGTACCTTAGGAGGTGGAGAGCATATTCATGTAGTTTAATTTCTTTGATACGGTGTTGCTTGAACACAACTTTTCCATTTGGAAACAAAGGAAACAAGGTGGGGAATGCCATAGCAAATAATCCTTCAGTGGTATATTCATTTATAGGAGATGGAGAAATGGGTGGCCATGCAATGGTTGGGGTTGGTCGTCCCACACCTAGTTGTAGTAAAGAGTGCACTTCTTCGACCTCAGTATGTGCATGCGGGAGATTTAACATGAAGGATGTTGTTGGCAACAAGCTGTCTTCACTAGGGTCACATTCGGTGTCGCTTGTTTCCTCCAAGTTTGTATATGTGGTTGTAGGATTTGAAGATGTTGCATAAATAAGGTTGGAGACATCAGTTGAACACTCTCGCAAAGTGGATAATGCAAGCTCATCTATTTGGACATCCTTGTAGTATGGGTCATTGCACACCTTATACTTAAGTGCCTCGTGGATACATCCTCTACTCACATGGAAGCTATATGGTTGTTGGCCAATATTTTCCCTATTAACTATTAGAATATCAAGATCATTAATATGCCTAGGCAAGTAGGATGCAATTGCAAATATATCTTTAGGAAAACTGATAGTGTGGCAACTGTATTTTAGTTGCCCCCCCTAGCATAGGTAACTTGAAGTATTGGGCTAACCCTTGCTATTAGCATTTCCTCAATCCGGGATAGAATTTGTAAACATACAGGTTGCTCACCAAGGTCCATGTTGTTCCACTTTGAGAAGCGATGGTCATTCTTTTCAGATGTGCATCTATAACAAGTAGTTAGTCCATTTGTTTGCTTAGTTTTGATTCTTAGATATCTCTCCATGCAAACCATACAAGTTAACATCTTTGACAGGCTATCTAACTTTGTTCAGAAGTTATTTCTAGCAAAGAAATACTCTTGGGGGAAAAGTGGCGAAGGGTGCATTTCGATATCTGGCCTGGGATGAACTATATTTTGTGGGGGAGGTGCAATTATTGGTAGGATGGGTATAGTAAGAGGTGGAGATATTGTAGATGTTGAGGCTCTAGAAACAAGAGTTTAATTGGCCTCATGTCCTCGTTTATTAATTTCATCTTTCCTTGCATGGTATTGTTTACACTTCAATGCATTTTGACGAGAGCGTATTTCTTGCATTCTTTCATTTTCGGCCTCCATAATAGTGAATGTTGATGGTAAAAGCAATGAAATAGATTTGTGAGAGATAATTAGTAGTATATACAAGATACATACATACAAATTTGAACATAGAAATGTTAATGTACATAACGCTATTAAAAGAAATGGACAGTGTTCATTTAAATATGCTATTTTAATTTAAATTTGAGAGTAACCATGATCAA
>VDFB02292588.1:0-27130 GCA_007258455.2 Sequoia sempervirens
TCTCCCACTCCCTCTGTCTCTCTCTCTCACTGAATCCCTCTATCTCTCTCCCCTCTACCTGTTGGTTGTTTTTACTATAACCATGTTGGTCTTCTAGTTTACCTATGGAATAGCCAATTCCAATCAAGGGCAGCTCGAGGGACCTGGACCAACTGACGAAAATTTTAAAGACCTACACTTTGGGCTCTCCAAGACCCAGGAGGGTCATCCCTTAATGCGTTTACAACCTCTACACCATTATCGTAAACAACATTAACGACAACAAATAATCTCATTTAATAGCTCAACATAATATCATAATACTGAATAGAATTGGTTGTTCATCAGTAATATCAACTATTTGGAGCATGAGATAACTACAACACATTCCATAGTGTAAAATAGTCATTGATTTGCAATTTGTAGCAAGCACTAGGTAAAGACAAACCAAATACTAAACCATACAAATTAGTACAACTTACATCAGTGCCATATATCCATTGAGGGAGTCAAATTCATAAACATCTAAGGGTTTATGACAAATTTAACACATAACAAATAAGATCTTTGAGAGCATTGCTTTACAATTTCATCAACATGTATTCTAACCCAATAATACTTATCAAATCCTTATACAGAACATATCCACCTACAATCCCATTCAAACATTTTAATTAATTCCTTGAATTAAAGCCAAAACAAAAATCATACACACCACAAGAGTGAGATGAACAAGACAACCCTTGATTATCTTATTTAAAATTCAGATATGCATGTACAATGGAGAGACATGATTTTGAATTAATCATTTCAATTCAAATGCCAGTACTATCATAAAACATCAAATCCCCATGAATTCAAAACTTACTATAGAATGACTCAAAACCTAAATTGCATTTTCCTTAAAACCATCAAACTTTACAATTTGCTCTGCAACTCTACCTAGACTCGAACAAAAAATATCTAACTTGCTAACCCATACTTCTGGCCTTGAAATCCTTCTTATAGAAAATGAAGGAGCAAACAATTATCTAGAAAGTACCTCTCATTTCACATGCTTTTCTTCACAAAACTCTTGAGGACAACAACTATACCTTCTTTATTTCTCATCCTACGCCCTATTCACGCATCCTACAATTACAACAATATCCATGGGGCCTCTTACACAAGCTACAGTAATCACAAAAAGTGTAAGAGCCCCTTTATATCATGTTTGGACTACAAAACCCTCAAAAATAGGGTAACCAGGCTGTATGCAAAGAAATGAAGCTTTCTAACTCAAATCAATGCCTTAAGCCCTCAAATTAGATTCAAATCAAAGCTAACACATATCTTCACAACCTAGAATTGATTTCACATATAAATATGGTTGCATGTGACTATACAGCGTTGCATAATAGGAAAAATATAGAAATTTTAAAGAAAAACACAGATTTTCGAATGTCAAGAGCTTGTATTTTAAAACCTCAACCATCAACAACCATTACAATGATCACTTTATGCCTTTTAAAGGCCTTTAGACATCAGCCATTGAACAACCACCTCTACAACTGACTTTTTAATCTTTTATGATCACATGAAACATAAAACACACTAATTTCAAGGTTGTTAACGTCAGTATTGAAATGTTTTATTTTTTTAACCTTTCAAACATTAGAAAGTACATCATTAAAATAATTATGTAATGGCATAAAAATTAAAAACATCATGAATTAATTATGTAACCACATAAGTCAAATATAATTCTATCAATAAATTAATATCAAATAGATAATATGATCACATAACTCATACATTTCAATGTCATTGATCTTCTTCTTCATCCAACTCTTTGTCTGTATCATCTGATCCAAATTCAATATTGTAAGGATTGGTCATATCATCATCATCATCATCAATATTAGTTTCGATAATGTCATCATCCACATGGATATCATCTTCATGAACATTAACTCCTACATCATCATGATTTAGTTCCTCCTTTTCGACATCTTCATCAGGGACATCATCAACTAACTGTTGATCCTGATCATCATCTACATCATCTTTTAGTTCTTCAGTATCTTCTTCTTCCACCACATTATACTTTACTGGCCTTCCTCTTGGATCATGTCTAACAACAAATGACCAACCCAGTTTACCTGGAACCTCTGAGTAAAATAATTGCTCACATTGGCTTGGAAGAACATAGGGCTCATTTCTAGCTTGCTCGATCAACCTTGTATTAACCATGGTAAATACATTATCATGTTCAATAACAGTTCTCTTAGGATCATTTTCATTCAATCGTAGCATGTACCATAGGACGACGAACATAAATAATCTGAAGAACTTAAAGTCACACTCAAGTATATCATCCAAAATCTCATAGTATCAATTTTCTGAGACTTCTAAATGTATGTCGCTTCTAGATGAAACATTAGTCACCTGAAAGACCGTAGTTATACCAAAATCACAAGTTTTCTTCATGTCATCCAACATTTTGATTCAAAATTTACAACCATTGCACCACATAGACTTGGGGTGTTTCACTTGCAATATGTCAAACATGTAAAAATTATTGCAATATCGTTAGTTGATAAACATATTTATTCTTGGCCGAATGTATGCAATAAAAAACAATCTCAACATATATATACATCAATATAATTGAAAATAATTAAATAATATGGGTGATTAATATATTTATACATACCTGTTTATCTCTTAAACCATATGGTAAATCAATTTCCCTTTGTGTAACATTGGAATCTCCATTACGATGAACTTCTTTAACCAATGAAGCCACACCTTCCCATGTTAATGCGCGACCAGATTGTTGACATCGTTCAGTCCATACCATCATCCAATCAAGATTGTTGGTGATGTACAAATGTAGTGCATCCCACTCTCGACCAACTGTATAAAAAAAAATTAAAATTCACAAACGACGTATAATTAGTTAAATACCACAGTATACGACCTTAATTTATAATTGATGTATATTGAAGATTAAAAATTAAATAAGTACAATATACATAAAAAAACCATATGCAAAATGTATTCCAATTAATCTCCATGACCATCTTATAATTACCTCTCACTTTCCTCAATCTACCTTTCCCCATCAGGTACTCCCCTTCGAATTTGTTAATGGAGTTGGGATCCCAAATGCGATCTACATGGATCTTTTCTACAAACTCTGGAAGATATTCACTAATGTATACCATGGTCTGGTATACCATATATCCCTCCACCATAGAACCCTCAGGATGTGCTCTTTGTCTAACCAAAGCCTTCAAAAATTTCAAGTGTCTCTCAACCATCCGCATTGACTTTGTATGTACAGGTCCACACAATTCAATCTCCTCAACTTGGTGTATGAGGTAGTGTTCTTGTGTATTGAAAAATGTCGAAGGTAGACACTTTTGCATTTTACACATTAGACGAAGAATTTTTCTCTTCCAATAATTTATATCTTCTTTATGGATATTTTTAAATGACAGCCATCTACAAGTGATTCAAGGCACAAATATATTAATGAGATTTAACAAAAATATACAGTATATTACATAACAAGTAAAACAAATGGCAATTATAAGATGTATACAACGAATTGAACAAATATCGCTACTTACCTCATGTATTTTCCAAGATCATATATAACTTGCTTGACATTGTTGTCAAAGTTGTCTCGGAGAGATAGAGGTAGAACGTACTGCAACAATTATAAAATGATATTTTTATTATTTTTCCAAAAGTAGTAAACACAATACACTGAAAAGTACATGTATTATACAAGTGTATATAATATACCAGAATAATTACCTTAATGAAGGTATTCCAATCATGCATTTTCATCCCTGACCCAAATTCACCTTTCTTTGATATTATATTGTTTATATTCACAACAAATCCTATGGGAAATCCAATTTTTCGTATGATTTCTTTTATAGCATTGCTTTGTTGCTCTATTAATAACCAAGGAAGGGCACTTATATTAATTTGGTCTCCATCGCTATTTAATTGAATGACATTTTTCATTGCATGATTGGCTTCTTGAATGTCACTACAAATTTTGATAATTTTTTCTTTGTCATTCCTTCCATCTAATATTTTCCATAACGTTTCTATTATATTCTTTTCGATATGCATTGTATCAAACAAATGCACAATTTGTAGCTACTCATAGTAGGGAAACCTACTAAATTATCTAGGATAACTTTTCAATCCCTGTGGAAGCCAACCATTAATGCCTTGACAACCTTCATGAAGCATATAAGTTAAAAAAATTAACAACAAAAATAATTGTCAATTACAACATGAGTAAACACAACACAATATAAAAATATAAATTCAAAACATATCATATATGATAGATAAAAAATTTGATCCGATGTATAACCTTGATGATTAATTCTATTATATTCCAACTTCTATAGGCGAGGTGTCATTCTTCATGGTTTTGATGTAGTCTCTTCTTTTCCATTGAAAATATGTTTTTTAGTAGTTCAATACTTATGATTTCTATGGAGGAAGTGCCTATACTCATCAAACACCTGTTTTCCTAAACTTGTTGAACGATGAGATGTCATCTTTGGACCACAAATTGGACATGCATTTTTTCCCTTTGTTTGAAGACCTGCAAGATCATATGTAATTGGATTAAATATGCCAATTTTTATAATTATATATAAAGAATAGATTATTTTAAAAATATGCATGATATCTACTTCATCAAATTAAATATTGTTAAAGCGCAGTCAAACATTATAGCATACCACAAAAATGTGTTAGCCCTGGGGCATCATGAATTGTCCATACAAGCATTGCATAGAATTGAAATACTCTTTGTCCTATTGGTCTAGAGACGTCATACATAGTGATGCCATTCCATAACTTTAGTAACTCATTGATAAGAGACTCGATATATACAATCATATCTTTAACTTGGTACTTACCTGGTTGAATGAACATAAACATTACATAATTATTATAACCATTTTATTGCAATATATATAAATTAATGTACATGACTATTGAATGAAAAAAATATAAGTCATTATGCAATAAATAAAACAAATGAGATGCTACTACGTTAAAGAAACTTGATGTAAGCAAATACTTGGAACAATCATTGAAAACATTATGTGCTCCCTCTTTATTGACATCCATGGAGGAATGTTATTGTTGATAACAAAAATAGGCCACATCGAGTAAATAGATCTCAGCTCTCCAAATGGATTGACACCATCTGCTCCCAATGAAATCCTAAGATTACGAGGTTCTTCTTTAAAGTGTGGCCATTTTTCCTCCATGTCCTTAAATGCAGAACCATCCGTAGGCATTTGAAGAATGTCATCTCCACTTCTATTCCATGCATGGTAATCCATAAATTGCGCTAAGCTTTCACACCTAAATAATTATTGCATACATGGAATAATGAGAATATAACGAAGAACCTTGCGAGACACCTTTTTTGTTAGTTGATCTGTTCGATATCTATTGATATAATATTCTAGGCATTCTGTTGCAAATTCCTGTTGTTTATGATATATAATATGATCATTGGGACATGCATCTATTGCTTGATACTCCATTCCGATATATTTCATAATGAAAGATAAATCTCGATATGAACGAGGTAAAATATTTGATGGTAGTAACAAAAATTCACCAATCCATCTACAACGAAAAATAATTTGTTAATATAAAGAATATTAATGGTACATATTTCATTATTTATTTACTAGTGATGAACTAACAACAATTAAAATAGATGAAAAAAGATGACATATATGACATACCTTAACATCCGTGAGATTGCTATGTTTGATAAGCCATTCATAACCTTCAAGTTCAACAATAACAATATAGTAGAGAGAAGAGTTGTTTGGGAGCCTTCATAAAGGGGCTTGTATGTCTTTTCAAGTACAGGTAAATCATGAACATCATCAAAGTCATCTCGATCATTATGATCAACTCTACCACTAAATGTGTCATGGATCAACATATTTGTACCATCATTTTCAACTGTGTTTTTTGGTGCATGATTATCTTCTTCCATAGGATCATTAAATTCAAGTTCGATATTCATAGCTCCATGTTCGTCCGCTTGCAAAACCACATTCTCTGGGCCGTGATAATCCATATCATCTGCCCTAGGGCGCCCCACCTTTATAATAATGATAGACACAAATAAACCATGATCATGATCAAGTGATTATATATATATATATATATAAAATGTTAAAATGATCTAAACATTTACAAATTCAATCAATATAAACACATATAATGAACAACTTACCAATGGACGATAATCATGCCCCCTTCAACATGACCATGTTGCCTACAATATTTTTCTCAGCTGTTGTGATTAAAAGTCATCTCGTCTTTAAGCCCTTGCAATTATTGCAAGGACAATAACATTTCCCATCACCCTTTATTTTCAATCTAGCCCACAATCTATCAAGTGTCTCTTCATTTTGTTCTGGACTAATATTATCTGACATAATTTTTCTTTACCAAGCTTGACTATTTAGATCTTAAAAAAATATCAAACTCACACTCCAATAATTTTTATCCATAGACAGGTAACAAAATCTAATAATTCTGATATTTTACACCAAAAAAATTTGGCATGTAACCACCCCTACAAAACAGAAGATAGTCTGAAGTTAATGACCCCAAAAAACACTTTAAAATGCTAATTCCAAAACTTATTAAATTCTGATTTTACTATGATTTCCAACCGTTAAGACTCCTACAATTAGAATATTGAACTTGATCGCAAATTTCCTACAACGATAGATGTAGTGAGCTAGAAAGAGCAAGTGACCCATTCCTATAGAGCAACAAGTCGAAATCATCATTGCTAATGTCAATACGGATTTATCCTTTTAGTTAAAGATGCAATGTGTCATTTTTCTTATGATGAGCTTATCCCTAGGGCCCTCAACATTGAAAGAGCCCTAATCGCACAAAGAAGCACACACTAGTAGAATTTGACAAATAAATGACTAGGTGACTAAAACTTTTAGTCACAACAACTAAAAATGACTAAATTATGCTCATTTTTTGCAACTCAACTATAAATGAGTAAATAAATTACTAGTTTCATCATTGATTAAAAATTATTTAGTCACACAAATAAAAATGACTAAATAGTTAGTCATTTATTTAGTCACAATTCATTTGAATAAATCATTTAAGGAATCAAGAATATAGCCCGCCAAAATACTCTAAAACTTTAATAAACATACCTTAAAACTTTTGTCAAAATCTTATTTTCAGGCTTAGCCCACCATAATGGAGTTCTCATTTTAATAAACATACTCTAAAACCTTCGTCAAAACATTATTTTCAAGGATAGACCACCAAAATGGAGAAGTGTTCCATAAAGAATGATAGAGAACGGTGAAGAGATGTGTGTGAAAGGAGGCATATGATTCATTGTTTCTTATCTCATTCCTACTCTGCTCAACAAATCTTACATTGTTTCCGCTACTATTTATAATCTAGGTATTTACTTGACATATATTTGCATAATCTCAAATTACTTCAGAGGCTTTTGAAGTATCAATGTATCCTATATAGGGTTTAGAATGATTTCTTTTAATTAAAAAATAAATAAATGATGTATTTCCTTGTAATTAGATAATGTGGAGATCTCCTAAATCTACCCCAAGACACTATTCTCTTTGGCACTGTATTCATTACTCCAGCTACTAGGGTTTTGCATGTGACATCTTTAATATCTTCATGACTATGGCTTTTAAATAGATCTCAGTCTTTTCTTTAATCCTTTTCATGGTAACCCTTGAGTTCCATAATCCACCTTCAATCTCTTCTAAGAACGGTGTCTTAAGCTAGACTACATAGTATACATATAAAGCAAGTCCTTCATACTTGCCATTGTTCTAAACCACCACTCACTACCTTGCTTAAAATATTGCCTCCATAAGCACAATAGCATGTTTTAAAATCATGGTTGCCAATGATTGACCATTAAGGTCACCACTTTCATCAAGATACAATGAGATTTTTGTCTTCAAACTCAAGGCATTATGCAAGATAACATTGTGAATTGTTTGTTGTGTACAATTTGATTTTCTTGCACATTTACTGCTTTGCTAACTTCCTTTAAGACTGGGTATTGCACCCTCAGCTGCAATCTCAAACAACTCACTCACTATTACTTGAAGATTCTTTTCATGAGCATCCTTCTATAAAATCAAACTATTCCCTATAGACTGCCTCCTTACTATAGGGGACTCATTGTTTCATGGTATTGTAGTTCTTAAGATCCTTCAACCTTATTGACACTACTTCACAGTCCACAAGGTATTATTCACTATTATCCCATCTTTGATGAGTCTCATAACACTGCTCAAACATGCAATCCACTACCTCTATTATACATTAATGGCTAAGAAGAAACATTGAACCTATGATTACCATTGTTACTTCATTTGGACAGTCATTCCTTGGTTGCATTTTCCTTGTCTAACACTACCAAAAGCATTTGAAAAACCCTTAAGGTCAGCAAGGGGGTCAGGAAACTCACTGTTAAAATCTCCACTTTACTATGCAAGGTTTGAGCTTTATTATTTTGTCACTGCTCAGCCTCTTTTTGACTGTCACATCTCAAGTGTCTATCATTCTTCTTACCGTAGATTGCATTTACAAATATCACTAAGCTACATAGTGTGCTTGTTATTGGCTATAATCTTTAGATTGCAAGATTTTGTTATTAGCTACAATGTCTCAATCTTTTTGGTAATGCAACCTCATTAATCCGCTATAGTTATTGTTTATGTTTCTACAGTGGCCTAGGGTTTGTACCTTAATCATGCTCTTACCAATGCTTATGTTGGTATTAAAAAATAACCTTAAATCTTGGGTAAGAAAATTAGTTTTTTTGACAAAGTTGTGGTATGATCTTGGATTGTATCCTAAAGTGTGTGGGAAGTTTGTGTTTGATCATTAAGGTATGTAAACCTAATCAGGGAAATGTATCCTATATAGCATGGGTCTTCCTTTAATACTTTTCAAAATGGTTATTAGCGGATCACATTATTATAGTTTGCGGTAACCCAAGATTGCATTCAAGTATGTAACAAACTTGGTTTGTAGTTTAAGCTATACACTTTTAAGTAACATTCATAAGGTTTAGAAAATCTTGATCACTCTCTAGAATAGCCCATTGAACATGGGATGTGCTTGAATGCACTACATAATTGATATAACACAACCACTCTGCATATCAACTAGAGTTATAGGCTCTTTATTGCAGCAAGAGGTAATCACTCTTCGATCATACTATAATTACATCCTAACCTGTTAAACTTGAGACAACCTGAATGCACCCAATGATGACTGACACCTACATTATACAACCTGAATTAACTACATTATATGAGTGCCTCCATTTTTATCACAACATAGCCACATTAAACTTGGGTCACACATGAATGCATCCTGTATTTGTTATAGTACAACTATACCACATGACCAATAGAGTTATGGATCACATAATTACAGTCACAAGAATCTATTCCTTGGTTGTGATCTTATGGTGATTCCACACAACAAAATCTGGACATGAAATTCTCAAAACCCTAAACCTCTAAAAATGGAATTTGATGAGATGTTGCTTTAAAATATGATTTTCAAACCTGGAACTACAAATCTGACTTCACAACTGAATTCTGCAAAAAGACAATGACTACCCTCAACCTGGCGATATCTTCTTGAATTTTTTCTAATTTTTCCCAAGAAAATTGTCCTTAGTTCTCCATAAACTGTCTCAAGTAGAGCAAAACACTGTTGCAATAAATCAGCGAACTCACTTTTCTTTATGTTGGCCACAATTTGATTTTTTTCTATTTTTCATGTTTGTCAAAATTTTGATGAAACTGCTAGTCAAAATTTCGATGAATGTCGGGGATAAACTTTCAAAAAATTTAAAATTACACATCAAATTTTACAAGCACCCGATGATACATCAAATTATACATATTTCGTCGAACATTTTTGTCAGATTTTGCAGTCAAATGAGTTAATGCTAGTCTCTTGGCCACCAATCTGCACACAACCACAAAACTCTTTGCCTAGACCTTCTGAGATCTGATACCAAATTGATGCAATATAGGAGCACACACAACTCAATTCACAATACACTTGGAAAACAAATCAAATCACCAAACTGAAGACTTCCTTTTGAGTTAATCAACTTTCAAAACAACTCTCCTTTACAAGGAAACTTTTGATTTACAACACACAGGCCCATAACAAGATTACTCACCTCCTTCAAGCCCATTAGGAACACTAACCCAACCAAAAAAAACACTTCCCAATGTTTGCCCTGTCATAGTTTTGACCATTCCTTCTTTGAGACCAAATTTCTAGTAGTCATGCACTTATAGTTTGTCAAACATAACTCTTACCACAAATCCAAACTCCAGACTGTAAAGAATTTTTTGGAAACCCCTTAAGGGCCTTTAAAACATATCAGAAGTGTAGTGTAGGTTGTTTTGTAACTTCAGCCTTAAACCTGACTGTATTGGGTTCTTTGTATGGTCTAATTAGACTTGAATTAGACAAGGCTTGTTGGTTCTCCTATCTCCAAGTTCAATATTACCTAACCAACACCTTACACATCCCTAACCAGGTCTGCTCTTTCTAATTTGACTATCAAAATTCTCTTTACACAAGTATTTTTACAAACCCTACACTATAGGCTTCCAAATTGCTCATAATACTCTGTTTTGCAGACTAGGGCATCATGACAACTACCCCGAACCACCTTTCCACGCTCTGCAACTTAGGAAACTATTAGAATACATACAAAACTCCCTATACACCAATTCTTAGGAGGATTCAATGGTTAAAATATGAGAAATACAATTTTAAAGGCTGACTGGTTACCCAAGATCAGGGTTTTAACAGTTTTTTGAAAATCCACAATAACTTTTACAAATGTGAACCAAATTGCATGAAACAAAATGTGTTAGGAAGGTGATTGATTAATCTATCGCTTACAATCAATTAGACATGCAATCATGTTCGTACAGGCCCATACAACACCAATGAACAATAAATTTCTCAAGAAACAACAAAAACAATGTTTTTTATTGATCAAATTCTTAAACTCAATGTCCCACGCCTTCACAAATGCTTACAAGGCCTTTTAAAGGAATTTCAAACATGTCTAATCCACTTCTAACTACTTTCCAATGAATTGGAACAAGGTGACTCTTCACCTTCCCTCATTTTTACATCTTTGCAAAATGGACACAAAACATTAAATATTAACCCTCCTAGTGACCTAGACACATGAAAAATGATCAATCTGACCTTGTTACAATGTGGAGACAACAAAATGGAATCAAACTTCAAGATTTTTCCATGGAACCATGAAGTTGCCATGGTGCTTCTACACCATTTACAAAGGGTTGAATGTCTCCAACAAGTAATATTAAAAGTGTTATGTCGTTATCTGCTAAAGTTTTCCATGGATTAGGCCAATACTGTTCATCATTTTTTGTCATATTTTTTACTGTTTTCCACCATTTTTTTGCTATTTTCCCCACCACTCCTCCAAACTCTTCCTCATTGGTATTGACCTTTCACTTCTCCAATTTGACAAGTTGCAATCTAAAAAGAAGGTTTTGATGAGGGTTTTAGAATATGTTTATTAAAATAAAAATTACCGCCAGAATCCTAATAATGAACACATTTAAACTTTAACATTATACATCCTTTATCCTACATAATTAAGTATATATTAACATAATAAAAAATAAATTATAAAAATATAATTATACTTTCTATTATTATATATTATATTTTTTAATAAAACTATTAACTACTTATATAAAAGATTATAATTAATAATTAATAATTATTATGATTTTATATAATATAAAAATTTAACTATCAAAATTGATAATTAGTAAATGCATGAAAAAAATAAAATCAAAATTTATCCTAATTGACCTTCCACACTTCTTCGGGGTACCCATTGCACACTACAGTGTGATTGCTAGTTTTATTTTTCAAATAGATTTCAGTAGGCATTAACAATCCCTTCCCAGTGAGTATTACCAATCCAACGCGACAGTGGTCTGCAATTCATCATCATGACGTCAATGACACCATCAAGTGATAATAGCAGGTTACAGATGTGCCCATTACTTGCTCACCAAAGCAAATCACAACGAATATCACCCCCAATACAATTTTCTTGCCCACAAAAGCAACCATGTGAATTTCCTCACCTATTCCTTAAAACCAACATCCTAGAAATTAGATTTTGAAACGATCTCAACTGAATCCATTCATTGTTTGTTTTCGTTAGTTTCCACTATTGGGACGGATGAATTCTTTGTTGTATCCATGTCTTTGTCATGCTCCTTACTAGCTTCCCTTGATATTATTTCTACAATATCCTTTACAGCATCTTCTGCCTTGCCCACTTTTTCATCCATGACCTTTATTGTCTTCTTTGTCTGCAGCCACATTTAAACCATGTACAATTATATATGCCAAATGAATTAGTGAACTGAATGAAAATATAATGTTATGTGGTATACTTTTTCTACTTCCTTCTCCACAATTTGGGCATCTGTGTCCACTTTTTCTGAGATTTCAGCAACAATTTCGGCTGCTTTATGAAGAAATCCCCCTTCTCTGGACCGCTTTTTAACATTTTTAGCTATCTCTTCGGTCACCTCTGCAACATCTTTCACAGAGTCTAGCACTTCTCCGACAATTTCCACAACATTCTCTATTTTCTCTGTATCAAAATGCTTGAATCTTTTATATATTAAATTAGACAAAACGTTATAGTAGTGATGACTTTTTCTCTGTTTGTTTACCTTCAGTTTCCACTATTGGAACGGATGAATTCTTTGTTGTATCCATGTCTTTGTCATGCTCCTTACTAGCTTCCCCTGATATTATTTCTGCAATATCCTTTACAACATCTTCTGCCTTGCCCACTTTTTCATCCATGGTCTTTATTGTCTTCTTTGCCTGCAGCCACATATAAACCGTATACAATTATATATGCCATTGAATTACTGCTTTGCTAATGAATTAGTGAATTGAATGAAAATAGAATGTTATGTGGTATACTTTTTCTGCTTCCTTCTCCACAACTTGGGCATCCGTGTCCACTTTTTCTAAGATTTCATCAACAATTTCAGCTGCTTTATGAAGAAATCCCCCTTCTCTAGACCGCCTTTTAACATTTTCAGCTATCTCTTCGGTCACCTCTGCAACATCTTTCACAGAGTCTGCCACTTCCTCGACAATTTCCACAGTATACACTATTTTCTCTGTATCAAAATGCTTGAATCTTTTATATATTAAACCAGACAAAACGTTATAGTGATGACTTGTTCTCTATTTGTTTACCTTCAATTTTTTCAAAAGTCTTTTTCTCCCTGTAAAGCACTCCTAAGATCCCCGTCTAATCAAATACTCAATTATACCTACAAATATGAACATGTACAAGATTACAGATTTTACAATTTAAGAAATTGGTTATAATTGTTTTTGGATTAGATTGTGTGATAATTTTTTCCATTAACCATCATCAAAATAATAAAATGCTATTAGAGACAAAAAGATGATGATGATGGATCATGGAGTGTGATCCAAAACATTGTTGAAAAAAACTATCACACAATATAATCCAGAAGCAATTATGACCAATATACAACATATTTATATATTGTAAAAGATAAAAATAGGTTTTAAAATATCCAGACCCTTTCACAAAGATACAACATTCATTAGATAAACAGTCGAATACCATGAGATATGAGACTGACAAAACAAATCAAATGATAAAAACAAACAAAAAGTAGAGGAACAACAATAACACAACAAAAAAAACACCTATTTGTTATCAGCAATAGCATGATTATTATTACTCTTAGTGATATCAGATTTTCACAATCCATGAAGATTATTGCTAAATGTTTTTGGATTAGATTGTGTGAGGAATGCGCAGAAAATCCTTCCTGCATGTGCCAAAATGGGAGCTTTGGAACAGGGTATGGATATCGATCAAAGCATCATGGAACTAAGATTTTTTTAGATTCTCCCTGCCTGTGCAAAAATGGGGGCTTTGGAACAGGGTATGGACATCCATCAAAGCATAGAGGAATTTTATCAGATGTTGCAACTGCTCTGGTGTTTGACAAGATGCCTCAAAAAGATGTGGTCTCGCGGACTGCAATGATTGCAGGATATGCACAAAATGGATTTGTTGAAAAGGCTTTAGAAATTTCCAAGCAAATGCAGTTATCAGGTTTAAAGCCAAATTCTGCAACCTTCGCTAGCATGCTCCCTGCCGGTGCCAAAATGGGAGCTTTAGAATAGTATGAACATCCATCAAAGCATAAAGGATAGATGAACTTAGAAATTATAGTCGCAACTGCTCTAGTAGACATGCATGATTACTTACATCCTTTTCAATGGTAAAATCTGGTAAAATCAGCATTAATGTAGCATAATCAAACACAAAAATTAGATTTTTTTGGTTTTTCTCACTTCAAAATGCTTGAGTTATTTTTTTAAGCATGATACTGCAATAAACATGGGTAGTACCACCCAAACATTTTTTTCTAGAACATAAGAAACCCAATAATAAAGTAACCCAATAATAAAGTCGGCTGGCAGAGAAATTGGGAGAATTATTTTCACCTATCATAGTTGGAAATGCTCTGGTAGACATGTATACAAAATGTGGAAGCATAGAAAAGGCACGTGAACTGTTTGAAAGAATGCCTTGGAGAGAGGTTATCTCATGGAATGCAATGATTGCAGGAAATGCACAAAACACAATTTTTATAAAAGCTTTAGAAACTTTCAAGCAAATGCAATTGGTAGGTGTAAAGCCAAACTCCACAACTTTTGCCAGCATTCTCCATCCCTGTGCCAAAATAGGGTATGGACATCCATCAAACCATATAGAATATAGGAATTTTATCAGACGTTGCAGTTGCAACTGCCCTGGTGGACATGTATGCACAATGTGTTAGCATAGAAAAGGCACGTGAACTGTTTGACAAAATGCCCCAAAGAGATGTCATCTCATGGAATGCAATGATTGTAGGATATGCACAACATGGATTTTACAAGGATGATCTCAAAATCTTTGAATTAATGAAGCACTTTGGAACATGTCCTGGCATTGCCCTTGTCATTACAAATATCTCTAATCTAAATTCTCTGGAACAAATTCTCTATCTTGTTCCCTTCGGTAATAATCTCACAGGAAGCATTTCTTCAGCTTTAATTTCTTATGTTATTTTCATACAAGGAATACACTTTCACAGTTGCACATAGTTGACCTTCATTTAATTTATGTGCTTTTTTAGTTTTTCCCAGACTCTGGCTCTGTAGGCATCTTACTGTATTTGTAACTTAATTTTCTTGGTTTGTTTTTCTTGATCATTTTTTGTAGTTTGAATTAGCAGGATCAGCTCTGCCAAAATCCAAGACCTAATCCTGGCATAAATCCCTTTTTGTTGATAATAATTGTGGACCAAAAAATGGACAATGCCCTCTGCAACCTGCAAATAGTTTTATGGGCGCATTTGTTAAAACAACGCCCTTCCCCTACCCATAAACAGTCATACAGTATATAAAGTCGCACCCATTTTTATTGTACTTTTGAAAATGATCTTCTTAACTTCTAATTTGTTGTATGTGGTCATAATGTAATCTGATATCCTCTTGCGAGTGTTGGTTACCAGCCATTCCAACCAACTCCTAGCAATACATTTAGTGCCTTGAAGGTTGGATGGCTAATCCTGCCAATGGTTCATCCGGTCTTCCTGCGGGACCTGTGGGGAGATTTTCAATGGTGCATTTTACTTTGGCAGCCTTCTCCCTACAATCTTTTGTCTTGGCCATAGAAGTTGGATGATTTTGTGTTCTTTGATCATGGGCAGTCTAAGATTATCCAGATACTGATTAGAATAGGTTAGAAATAGTAATCAGAATAGGTTAGAAATAGTAATAAGCAATCAAATGGTCTAGAGGAGAAAGTGTTGAATATAATTTGTATAATTAAAGTGAAAAAGAAATTGCAGAAAGTAAAATATTAAATGCAATCACAAATCAAGAACAATAGATTTATCGTGGTTCATCATTAATTTAATGGCTACGTCCACACTCAGGGATTATCTCTTATTATTTTCAAGTTCTGAATTGAATACATATTCAGTCATCAGTATTATTTATAAAAACAAGTCTCCAACCAATTAAATGGAAAAAACCATTCGAAATAGACAACTTCTAAATTGGCGAATACATGCCAATAGAAGTTAAACAAAAGAAAGAAACTATTTCGAATTAAGAAGGAAACATGCTAATTTGGGCTTCACTGAACCCAACAATCTCCCACTTGAAGACCAAATTGCTGCTCAGAGATATCCCACCGTTGCAGAGTTAATGTCAGAGCTGCACAAGTCCAAGAGAAGCTCTCTAGAATTCGAACTTCTTCCTCAGAACTACTTTCGTCAACATGTCAGCTAGATTCAACTTTGTGTTGATTTTCTCCACCTGCAGCTTCCCCTCTTCGATACAATGGTGAATGAAGTGATATCCCAGCTCTATGTGCTTTGTTCGATTATGAAAAGCCGAATTCTTTGACAAGTGAATAGCACTATTGCTATCACAAAAGAGAGTGAAAACTGATTGCTGAAACTATAAATCACCTATCAATCTCTACAACTAAATCATTTACTTTGCCCCTTCAGAAAGAGTTTAATATATTATGCTTTCATAGAAGAAAATGCAACCACCTGTTGCAACCGAGAAACCCAACTAATCGCTGCCCTAGCAAAAGTGAATACATAACCAGTGGTAGAACGCCGTTTATCCAGATCGCCAGCCATATCTGAATCAACATAACCTCGTAGATGAATGTCCTTACCACCAAAATATAAACCGCGATCATATGTACCTTTCAAATACCTGAATATCCACTATACTACCTGCCAATGTTGTTTACCCGAATTACTCATAAATCTACTCACAACTGCCATTACTTGAGCAATATTCGGACAAGTACAAGTCATGGCATACATCAAGCTACCAACTGTGGATGAGTATGGAACACGCTTCATGTGTTCTTTTTCTTCATCTTTTTTAGGATACATAGCTAAGGATAACTTAAAATGATTAGCCAAAGGAGTACTCACAGATTTGGCATTCTTCATATTGAATCTATCTAAGATTTTTAGAATATTTTTTTTTTGAGATAATCGAAGTTCTCTCTTTTTTCTATCCCTAATTATATTTCATCCCAAGAATCCTCTTTGCTGCCCCTAAATCCTTCATGGAAAATCTCTGAGATAAATGTTGTTTTAACTCACAAACTATCCTCACACTATTGCCAACAACCAACATATCATCAACATAAAGTAATAAAATGACAAACTCACCATTTGGAAGCTTCTTGTAATAAACACATGAGTCGGAATCACAACGAATAAATTGTTGCCAAGTCATGAAGCTGTCAAATTTTAAATACCATTTCTTGGGGGCTTGCTTGAGCCCATACAAACTCCACTTCAATCTGCAATATAAATGCTCTTGACCCGATTTTACAAAACCTTCAGGCTGCTCCATGTATAATTCCTCTTCAACATCTCCATGAAGAAAAAAGACTTTGACATCTAATTGCTCAAGTTCAAGATCCCAAATGACTGCCAAGCCTAACACTGCTCGAATAGTGGTCATTTGCACAACTAGTGAAAATATCTCATTGAAATCAATGCCTTTTTCCTGAGCAAAACCCTTGACAACTAATCTGGCCCTGTAACATTGATGACCTCCCTCTTCCTCTTTCACACGATACACCCATTTATTTTTCAGAGGTTTCCAATTTGGCGGAAGAGGAACCAAATCCCAAGTGTCATTTGCTCGCAAAGATTCCATTTCTTCATGCATTGCCTCCATCCATTTGACTGAATTTGCATCTTTGCAAGCTTGTTTGAATGTCGCCGGCTTTGCCTCACCACAAAGTAATAATTCATAATCATAATTATCAGAAGAAAATAACTCAAAATCATCATACTTCGTTGGTAGCTTCCTCTTCCCTGTTGATCTCCTCAATTGAGGACCAATTTCTGATTTCAAAACACCCTCTCCATATTTTCTTGATTATTTTGTAAATTATAACCTCTGCCTTGTTTTTCCATACTTCCCTGCACACGGCTTTGTTCACCAATATTTTTCCTCTGTATACTGCCCTGTTCAAGAAAATGATTTTGTGGTGGCGAACTCCAATTTCCTTCATTCAAATTTTGGAAAATATGCTCTTCTTGCAGAGCAGGCTGCGAATTTGTCAGGGAAGGCTACAAAGTAGGCTCTAAAAGGGATGGAATTTGTTTTATCAGAGGCAGCGGTGATGGCGTGTGAAACAAAATTGAAGACTGCGCACTATTTTTTGAAGGGTGCGAATTGTTTAAAGGCTGTACTGGAGGTTGAAATGGCTAGTTAAGACCTTGTGTGGGTTGCGTATCTTTGACCAGAGGCCGTGAAGAAATTAAGTCAGGCAGATTTCCTTCTATAGACTACGCTATAACTGGTGAAGGATGCATGCTAGGTGTTGGAGGCATTGAAACAAACAAAGGGGACTTCGAATTATCATTAGAAGGCTACATTTGATTTTCTATGGGCGATGAATTAAATTGCAAGGGCTGCGCATCAAAAGAATAAGACAACGCAGGCATTCCTATAGGTTGTGTTTGATTTTTGGAAGGTAGTGCTTGAGATTGGGAAGCCTGCGCTTGATCTTTAGGGATCGAATTTGTAATGGAAGGCATATTTCCTTCTATGGATTGTGAATTAATGAATGAAGGCTGAGAATTAAACAAAGTAGGCACTCGCAGAGTGGTAGTATAAATAGGGGCATCAACATGTGAAGGCAGAGCATGTAAATTAGATGGTTGCGAACAAACAGGGGTGCTACTATTTGAAGAAATTACTAAGGGCTAGGAGAAAGAAACTGTAGTTTTCTTGACACGACCATTGTCAAAGAAATCAACATCAAAATATTCATTAGAAGATTTATTTAGAGGCTGCAAACCTAAGAATTTTTTTCTCATTAAAGACAACATCCCGACTGCGAATGATCTTTTTGGGAACAGGATCCCACAGCCGAAAACTAAATTGATCTTCTCCATAGCCCAGAAAAATGCACCTTCTTGATTTAAAATCAAGCTTCGTTCGTTGTTCTTTGGGAATATGCACGAACGCTTCACAGCCAAACACCCATAAATGATGATATGAAATTCTCTTCCCAAGCCATCTCTCCTCTGGAATGTCAAAATCTAAACGAGATGATGGGGCACAATTTATCAAATAGACTGCAGTGTTGCATGTCTCTTCCCAAAACTCTTTTCCCAAACCAACATTGGAGAGCATACAACGAGCTCTCTCTAAAATTGTCCGATTCAACCACTCAGCTGCTCCATTTTCTTGAGGGGTGAATAGGACCACCTTTATTCTTCGAATGTCGTTGTCTACACAGAAATTATCAAACTCTGAGGAACAAAACTCTCCTCCATTGTCAGTTTTCAGACATTTAATTTTATTCCCTATTTGATTTTCAACAAGAGCCTTGAAAACTTTAAACTTTGAAAAAACTTCTGATTTTTTATTCAACATGTAAATCCAAACTTTTCGAGTATAATCATCAAGAAATGTGACAAAGTAATTAGCACCACCAAATGAAGTTACCTCAATGGGACCAAATATTTTTGAATGCACAAGTGCCAAAAGAGTAGTTTTTTATCATGGCATGTCCTCAAGAAGCTGGCCCGACTTTATTTTCCATAGAGGCAATGTTCGCAAAACTGCAAATCCACTAATTGCAAGCTGGGAAGCTGATCTCGTTGAAGCATTACTTCAAGCCCCTTTCTTGCTCATGTGACTGAGCCTCTTATGCCAAATTTCTGAATTGCTGTCCATGACTATCATGGCAGCTCCCACTTCATCATGGCATTTTAAAATATAAAGATTACCCAACTTCTTGCCTTTTGCAATCACTAAAATCCTTTTTGTCACTTGCCAATTTTCTAAAGAGAATTTAACATCACACCCATAAACAATTAATTGACTTACAGAAATTAAAATTATTTTCAATAAAGGAACATATTTGACATCCTTTAAAATCCGTTGACTGACACTTTTTAGATTTAAAACTATATCACCCTTACCAACAATTTCACATTGCTTATTGTCACCAAGAAAAACCTTACCGAAAGCACCTTCTTTGAAATTTGTGAAAGCTTTCCTGCACGAAGTAGCATGGAAAGAAGCACTAGAATCAAATACCCAAGAGTCTGTAGTTGTTTCTCCAACAACCAAGATCAAAACACCATCATCCTTTTCACCTAAAGTGTTTGCTTGATTTTCAATGACTGTGTCTTGTGCCTTCTTATAATTCCAACAATTTTTCTTTGTGTGGCTTGACTTGCCACAAAACCAACAGGCACCTATTTTTCCTATTGACTGTGATCTAGATTTTGACCTCCTTCGATTATTATATTTGCCTCTTTCTTTACTTCTACCTCTATTACCTGTACTTACAGTAGTTAGTGCCTCACCAGACGAGGGTTCTTAGTTTTTTTCCGCATATCTTCGCTCAGAAGAGTGGCTGCAACATCATCGAATTTCAACTTATTTTTGACAGCCACCGAGGTACTCACTGCCATTACAACACCTTCCCAACTATTGGGTAAAAAACATAGTAATAAAATAGCTTTGATCTCATCATCCAAATTTATGCCTATAGAAATCAATTGGGTAACTAATGTATTAAATTCATTCAAATGATTGGACATAACCCCTCCTCGCATTTTTAGATTATACAATTTCTTCATAATAAATACCTTATTGGAAGTAGAAGCCATCTCATACATTGAAGACAACTTGTCCCACAACGCTTGTGTAGTCTTCTCTGCAGAGACATTAAATAAGACATTGCTGGATAGTGACATGAAGATTGTAGCTCTTGCTTTTTTGTTCAGCTTCTCTCATTCTTCATTAGATAAAGAGCCTTGCCCTTTGGTTTTTCCAGCCAATGCATTCGAAAGATCTTTCTTGATGAAGGGATTCTATCTGCACTTTCCATAGGCCGAGATTTTGTCCTGCAAACTTTTCGATTTTCCACTTGTCTGCATCTTCCATAGCTGCATAAGTTCTTCACAATTTCCTGCACCAAATTTCTCCAACCTGCTCTAATACCAATTGTTGAATATAATTTGTAGAATTAAAGTGAAAAAGAAATTGCAAAAAGTAAAATATTAAAAGCAACCACAAATCAAGAACAACAGATTTATCGTGGTTCACCATTAATTTAATAGCTACATCCACACTCATGAATTATCTCTTATTATTCTCAAGTTCTAAATTGATTACATATTCAGCCAACAACATTATTTATAAAAACAAGTCTCCAACCAATTAAATGGAAAAAACCATTTGAAATAGACAACTTCTAAATTGGAAAATACATGCCAATAGAAGTTAAACAAAAAAAAGAAACTATTTTTAATTAAGAAGGAAACATGCTAATTTGGGCTTCACTGAACCCAACAGAAAGAGTGATTGACAACAACAAAAGTGTTGTATAACCTCCACCATATAAAGAACAACAATTTATAAATGAAAAATATTATTTTTTTATTCTGTGATTGACTTTTGTGTGGTTGGGAGACCAATTAGAAAACCCTTTTTATTGCATATAAAAAAATTGAAGCCAGTGTTCCAAAAATCTGCAAATAGTCAACATTAATCTCATCCGAGAATTTTATAGAGGATTTTACGCTATAAACAAGATTACGTTGATGTTCAAACAAGTCCACCAAGAGAGTATGACTCAATTAGATTGAAGGAGGGAATGAGTTTCAACTGTAGGATTTAGCACTATCTTCTCTATAGGGCTGATCCTTGAACCTCTTCACAGTTTCTCCACTTGTCACCAGTGAACATACCCCACCGGTAGTTTCTTAATTTATTTAGTTGCACCTTCTCATAATTTTGAATTCTACAAATTTCTAGCTTATTCTTATAATTCAAAGATGTAATACCATCCCCCCCTTTATGGAAAACACCCTAATATTATTTTAAATTTTAACCCGTATAAAAGCAGTACAGAAAGAAAGTAACCAGAGGACTAAAGAGTCAGAGAACCCGGCTTAGGATAATAATCAAGGATATCCACTGCGCTTCTTTGTTGTTCCTGCTTTGTTTAGTATAAAAGGGTTGGAGCCCTTTCAAAAACCATCACTTTACCCTCATTCAAAAGAATAATTAAAGATATCCACATCATAAGAACAAATTTAAATACAATCAAACAAGCATCACACATTCATCAAATGGAACACTCAAAAACTCCCTAAAGATATCTCATCCTTGCAAATCTATCAATCATAGGAAGCATCAACATTTTCAAGTGAAAAGAATGTGTGTACTACAAAATATTATTCAAATAGAAAACTTCAACATCTCTAATTCAATGTAAATAAAACTAAAAATAATTTTGAAACAGAATAAATTGATGCATTTCTGCCTAAGATATAGGCCCCATCTGCTCACATCCAAGCACTTCAAGTTCTACTCATAAAACAACTGAATCTAATAATTAAACCAGAAATCTGATATACAAATTTCCAATACCAAAGAGGAAAAACTGAGTATAATAATGTATCTCAATCCAAATGCCTTACAACCATCAAATTCAATCAACTTGCTCCTAAAACAAAGAATGCATTTCCATCAATTTTTTCCTGCAAATGACTACAAATTAATAAATAACTGACACAAAAATACTTGTAATAAGAAAGATAGAGCATACTATCGCATCTCCAATTAAAAATTGAAAATAAAATCTACAAAGAGTAAGGGCTTCTTCTCAAGTTGGATATGAAAAATGCTTTCGAGAGGCTTCATTAAAAGTTCTTGCATTATGGTTGAAGCCTTGGGAAAGGGCTTGAAACATCTTCAATATTTGAGACAGATCATGGATCTTCAGATTAACAACGAATGTCTTATCACTAACTCCCTATTTAAAAGTGAACCTCCTAACTCTCAACCCCAGTCTACAAGAAATTATAGAGTTGAAATCTTATTTTTTCTTAAGAAACTGCTTTCAGTTAATAAATTAAAATTTAAGGAATGAACTGTCATGTTTTGATAAAAAATAATAATAATAAAAAAATTCTCTCATTTTTATTTTCTGATAAGAATTTAAAATTTTAGATAATAGACAAGTGGTAGAAAAAATTCCTAAGCTAAAGGGGCAATTTCTAGCCCCACCTCAATTTCACCATCTAAAATCTGCAGTTTTAAAAGGTAGGGGCTGTTATTTTTTAGGAAAAGATTCTAATTAATTTGTAGCATAATTACTTTTCCCCATGAGACCTCCAACTCCATGAAAATAGATTCCCAAGCCCCCCCATGGGACCATACTTTTAGAAGGATATGTTTATGTTGGGAATAAATATTAACTTATCACATGTTTTACTTACTCTAAACATAAGAGCATGTTAGATTGAATTTATAATGAACACATAAAAGCGTTTACCAAATAGGAAACTAGTAAGACAATAGCAAAGACCAATCAATTCCAAATTTGATCTTTTGATAAATTAGGAACTTAGAAAAATGATTGAATCAAGGATCATTTCAAAGCAAATATTTCTTCTAGGTTTCAAATTTGGTCCTAGTCAAGAAGAAGAATGGATAAATTCTCTGTTACTGGGTTCATGCATTAAAGGGGCAATTTTGGGTTCAACTCGAACCTGGTTTTGGTTCTAGTTCAGGTCTGGTACTGTTTTGGGTTCCTACAGGGTTCCCTTTTTGGGGGCCTAGTTTGTTTGGGGCAAACTTGGGCAAACCCAAGGCGAACCCAGGTCGAACCTAGGCAGAACCCATGGCCCAGGCAAAGTTAAAACTATTTTTTTTGCAATTTTTAAATTGTTTTCTCCTTTTTACTTTGAATTTTACCTCCTTTCACACAAATAACGTGACTACAAGGAAGGGGAGATGAAGTTTTGGAATATAGAGCCAGAGCATACTAACTTGGATGCTTCCACTTCCCACCATATTGCATATGAGGAGTCCGATATCTAGCAGTAGCATGGGCACAATAGTAGTGCTAGTGACAATACCATTGGCACTACTTGTGATTCATCTAGTCTTCCTACATCATCTAATGTCAATGTTGACATTGATATTGATGATTTATATAATATGGATATGATGATTAAAACTTTAAAAGTGTTGTAATATTGAACTTGAAGTTTCAATGATGAATATTTATCATGCATGTTTTAAATGACATTCAAGTTTATGGTGGTTTTGTTGTATGTGTGTGTGTGTTTTTTTTTTGTACTAACAAACCCAAAATGAACCAAACCTCCCCCCAAAAATTTTTTAGCCAAACCTGCAAACTGAACCCAAACCAATATTAGAACCGACTACTTAGGATAAATTAAGTTATGTTTTGACTTTACAGATCTTAATAAAGCTTCATTAAAGGTTCACTATCTACTCCCCTCCATGCACTAGATTGTATAAACTGATAAAAGTTTCAAGTAGTAGTCTGTGTTAGACAGATTCGTAGGATACAATTAAATTTGGGTAAAAGAGGAAGATTGATATAAGAGGATGTTGCAATTGGATGATTATTAAAATTAATATATTATATTATTATTTATTAAGAATAATATAATAATTTTAATATTCATAATATACTACTAATATTAATAAAAATATGCTAATATAATAGTAAATATATAAGAATAAAAATAAAAATATATTATTGTATAATAAAAATATTAAAAAATTATACTTTGTCAAGAGATAATGAAGCTTTATAACATGAAAACTATGTTATTTACAGAGGAATCAAATGGTCTACTTTTTCAACTTCAATCTAATGAGTGACACTTGGAGCAAGCTCTAGAATAGGGTATGGCATAAATGGCAACATAATTTAGAAGGGGATTTTGTTAGATGTTATAGATGCAAAATGTTGAACCATTATTATGGCACTTTAATAATTAGTCTCTCTCCCTTTATATGAACATCTCTTCTCTCTTCTCTCCCTCTACCTCTTGATCTATCTCTCTACATCTCTCTATATGTCTTAGTCTCCATCTCTCTCTTCTCCTTCTCTATCTATTAATTTATTTCCCTCTCTATTTCTCTCCATGCCTCTCTCACTAATACACACACACAATCGATGTTTCTCCCTCCCTTTCTCTCTCTTTATCGCTATCTCTCTCTCTCTCTCACACACACACATTCACTCCCTCTCCCTCCATCTATCCTACTCAATCTCTCTCTCTCTCTCTATATATATATATATATATCACTTCCTATATATTTATCTTTACATTTCTCCATCTCCCTCCCCTATCTCTTTCTTATTCACTCCATCTCTCCCTCCATCTCTCCTACTCAATATCTCTCTCTCTCTATCTCTTTCTATCCATTTATTTTCTACCTCTATCTCCTTATCTCCCTATATCTCTCTATCTCTTTATATCATCTCCTATCTATATCTCTCCCTCCTCTTCTTGTCTCAATCCCTCTCTACACATTGAGCTATCTCTCTCTCCCCCATCTACCTATCTATCTCCCTCTCTCACCCCTCTTGTCTCTCTCCCTTTTATATCCCTCCCTCTCTCTATCTCTCCCCATCTCTCCCTCCCTATCCTTCCTATCTCTCTATATCTACCTCTCTATCTCTTCGTTCTCTTCCCATATATATCTCTCTTTCTCTCTCCCTCTCTTTATATCCCCCTAGTTCTATCTCCCTCTCTTTGTCTCCCCATCTCCATTTGTCTATATCTACTCTTTATTTATCTCTTCATCTCTCTCTTTTTCTCCCTCTCCCCCTCTCTCTATATCTCCTATATCTATCTCTCTATCACTCTATCTCACCATCTATATCTCTCCCTCTCCCTCTCCCTCTCCCTCTATATCTCTTTATCTCTTCCTCTCTATCTCCCTATCTCTTTCTTTATCTCTCCCTCTACCTCTCTCTATCTCACTATCTATCGTCCTCTCTCCCCCTCTTATATTTGGCTCTATGTCTCTATCTTGTTATCTCTCCATCTCTCTACCCCTATCTCTCTCTCTACCTCTCTCTATATATCACTTCATATCTCCACCTTTATCTTTCTATCCATCCCTTTCTCATTCTCTCCCTCTTTTTATCTCCATCTCCATCTCTATCACTATCTTCCTCTCTATCTCTATCCCCTAGCTCTATCTCCTTATCCTTCTCTCTATCTCTCTCTTCCCCCCTTATCTCTCCCTCCTTTGATCCATATCACTCCCCCTTTCTATCCCTATCCATCTCTCTTCCTCCCTATCTCCATATTGTCAACATAACATGAGCCTATTGGTAATGGAGATTGATTAGATTCTTGATTCAAATGTTTTATTTCACTTGTGTTTAGATCCATGTAAGTGGATGCATAGCTGATTTGAAGCTATCACTTCTCCATTGAGACCTTTGTTGCACAAGCAACATCATTTGATAAATGGCCTACCAATTGACCTCATGTACTACACATTTATGCAAAAAAAATAGACCAATTTTTTTTCTAAATGACCTTCCACACCTCTTTCGCATACCCATTGCACACCAAGGTGTGATTACTAGTTCATATTATTTGATTTGTAATTCAATCCCATATCTATTTAATTGTCATTCTTTTTATGCGTATATTTTTATGATAAATATTATATTAACATTTTTGACTTCGTTTTTATCATAAATCAATAAGTTATTTTATTTTCTAGTTAATAGTATTTTGCACTTTCTTATATTCATATTCTCCTTTTATTTCTTTTTAGTATAATTTTAACATAATTCATATAACATGCATATAGATTTACTTCTTTTTGTTTTTCTCTTTTTAGTTTCTTGGTCTTTCTTTTCAATTTTCTCTTTCTTATTAGGCCTTTTTGATCTCTCTTTCATATTATTTCCTTGTTTTTGCTCTCTAACCCTGTGGTCAATTAGTCCTTTTTTTCTTTGTTTCTTGTGCCAACCTCTCTCACCTCCCCTATCCTTCCCTTTTATGCAATTCCTTGTCTCCAACTTTTCATTTTACTC
>VDFB02292590.1:0-39454 GCA_007258455.2 Sequoia sempervirens
GGCCATTATGTGCGGGAGCATATTTGTGTTTTTAGTTATATTTTTTGGATAGCTCTATTGGGTGTTGAGGACATTCCATTTATCTTTTGAATGTTAAGAATTCTAGTATTACACGCTTCTTTATGTTGATCAAATTCTAGGTTGCAGGTTTTTTATTGTTGATTTCTTTATTTATGGAGTTTTTTAACTTGGAAGATAGGAATTTATTGCCTGTTTTTAAAATTAGATGGAAAAATTAAGTGGTTGGTTAGCTACACCAAGTGATGAGTTAGTATGAAATAGTAAGGGTTTTCTATATCAAATCATTTTTTAGTTGTTTATAATAATTAAATAATGTGAATGTTCTATAAGGTTAGCTAATTCTATCAAAGCAACCACTTGAATTTTTACCTGAGTTTCATGAAAATATTAGTGATATAATTAGGAGTGTATTTTTTCCTTTACAAATAGTTCAAAAATCTCATTCACCTCTTAAGCATTGGGGAAAAGATGTGTAAACTACTACCTGCATTTGCAACATTGTAAGAGAAGAATATTTAAATTGTATGGTTTTCCCCAACTTCTAGTGTATTCCTTCCTTAATCTATATGAGAATTTTTCATAAGTAGTTGGTACAAGTGCTCCAGGCATTTCGTTTATGAGAGTTTATTATTATGTAGACTACTAACAAGTTGGCATTCTACTTTTATTTTCGTTGTTGTAGGCTTTCTGGATAAATTTTCTTTTCAAATAAGAATGTAGATATCATTGTTTAATTACATAAAAGGAAATGGAGTTTATATCTTTGGCCTTTTATACATTCCATTGTGCAAACCTTCTTTCCATATTTAAACTTGTTTTGAATATACAACTAAATCACTTGACTCGGGTTTATTTATTCCCCTCCATTTGATAGGCATAGGCATTGTCCTTCTACTGTTGAAGTGGTGCCAATATCATATAAGTCTACTTTCCAAGTTGCTTGTGAAACCAGAAGGACCATGCATTGTTCAACTCCTTTTGTAAGAGTTCAAAGGAAAATGCATAAGGACAACAAATAAAAACATTTCCCTTGATTGAAAGAACAAAATCATGGCTTCTAGGATCAATAATTGGTCAGAACTCAATCATACCTCCAGTTGCTTCTTGAGATAGTTTTCTCGAGGTAAAACCCCTCTCTAATCATACTGGTGCTTAGTGTTGTTCCAGTATTTATCCATAAAAGGTGAAGAAAAAATGAAAAAACATTTTGTTCCTGCACAAAAATGTACTTACATTTTCACATTTATTTGTATTTAATTGAGAAAGAGAATCACTGTTTATATTCTATAAGAGCAGAAAAATTAATTGATCATTACAATACCATTTTGGTGAGTGAGTTCAAGGTACTTAAAGATGAACTTCGATAGTTAATAAATTGAATCATCCCAATTCCAAAACCGAAGACATTAGAGACATTATGGGAACTAGGAATAAAATGTACAAAGCAGTAGATTGTATTTCAAGCTAGGTTTAGGGAATTTTCTGCGAAGCTAAGTTTAGGAATCGACCGCTTGATATCACCATGGAATCTGGTTTTAGTCAAACCATGTCTATTAGATAAGAAGAAATGCTTTATTACATCCTGCTATACTATGTGTGAAGGTTTTGGGTTAGCCCATTGGGTAGTCTTGTTTCTAGGAACAAACTACTTTTGGCGCGAAATGCGGCCCTATGAGTGAATTTGGGGATTTTCAAAATTTAGTTATACGGTAAGTTAGTTTGCGTAATGAGGGGATCCTATAACAATTCCTACAGAAGTATAATTATTTTGGTGGCGGGGGGTTCAGTTGACCTTGATAGCATCTCCCCTATACTTGTGGTTACTGAGTACTGTTCAACCACATCAAATCCAAATTGGAGTCATTCAATTTCAGACTTAAATTGGCTTAGAACAAATTCTACATGCTTCAATATGAGTTTAAAGAGAGAAAACTACTAATAAACTATAGAGCCACTCAAAAAATTCTTTTCTTGATTATTTAACTCGACAAAATCAATAATAGTCAAGGTACAAGGACTATTTTGCAAAGGTCACTTAAAAATAGCATAATTAGAGTACAAATTGTCCTAAAGAACTATTCTCTATATGCTTCAATATGAGTTTAAAGAGAGAAAACTACCAATAAAATATAAAGCCACCTAGAAACTTCTTATCTTGATTATTTAACTCAACAAAATCAATAATAATTAGGGTACAAGGACTATTTTGCAAAGGTCACTTAAAAATAGTATAATCAAAGTACAAAATGTCCTGAAGAACTATTCTCTATATGCTCAAGTATTGGTGCATGTCATAGATTTCTTACAAACAAAAAATTAAACCATAAATGTAAAACAGAGTTGTGTTTCAACCATCCCCATAGTACCATTTATACAAATACATTCAGAGAATGAAGGAAAAAATAATAGTACATCCTAAGATCATAGTGATATTAAGAAATGGAAAGAAAAAAAGAGAGCACAAAGTTCTCATGTGATGGTAAATTAATAAATATCATACATAACCAAATTGGATTTAAACAACGCTAAATATACATCTTGTTTACTATTTTATGGTTTTTTGGTGTTTGGTGTCTAGCACCACCCCCTCTCTCTATAGGACTTAGGTTTGGATTTCACACCAAACACTCTCTCTATAAGATCTATGTGGTGGTTCAATGCCTTGTGCCACATCACCCATGGGTCCTAGAAGTGGATGTTACAACAAAAGTGCCTAGTATTCAAGCCTAAAACATAGCCTAAACCTCAAGAGGAGTTAGACAATTAACTTCTAGGAACACTAAATGGTACCCTTCCATCAGCCTCAAGGGTTCAGTAAAAAACATAGTGGCCCTAGTTAGCAGGTTGTATGGGGAGAAGGATGCTTCTCTTTTTCAAGAATCCTAAGTCTCATTGCTACATATGTTGCTTAAAGAAGGGCCAATTTTAAACTAGGTAGTTGCTTTTTCACTCACGTTGTGCAATGAAATAACGAGAGTTGGGTCTCCTCTAGTGGGCACAAAGCCAAAATTCTATACAACCTCTTACTTGTGTTATATTATTTGTGTAGCTAATAAATTATTTAGGGATGAATTGGACATGGAGCATCCTACGTCATTTTTTCCATGTTTGTTGCTAGGACTGATGGGAGCACAAATATTCATCCAAATATGGGCACATCTATGACCAATTCTTTGCTCCCTTGCATGAGCTATTATTTGAGAAAAGGTTCCCTAGGTTGTTTGAAGACATGATCAGAATCTTGGAGAGCCTAAAAGATTACTCCCTATATGAGTTGTTAACATATAGGAAGATCTATGGCACCATAAAGGAACCCCATAATTTTCCCAAGCATGTACCTGGCATGTTGTTGATCAAGAAGTTGCATGCCATACTATACTCTTGAGATTTAATGAATCCATGGAAGCAATGGTAATGGATATAGATGATATGGATCTAGTGGATGGGGATACGAAAAGGGTCACCACAACAAAAGAAAATGAATAAAAAATCCTTAAAATGACATGAGAAATAGAAAGCCATAAGAAGGAAATTGAGCACTTGAAACATCAAGTGGAATAATACAAGGCTGCAAGGTATGACATAGGCGATTTCATGGATATGCATTAGAAATCCATGATGACTTGACCTTGGTGCAAAAGGAGTTCTACAAGGATGTGTTAGATCTATAGGATTCCTACCAAGATGCATCAAAACATTCTTACTTGTTAAAATAATGGCAACATCATGAGGAAGGATGGAAAAGATGAATGTGGACCAGTTCGTAGAATGGCAACATGAATTCAAGGAAGCACTCCTTGAGATACCATGTTTGAGAGAAAAGAAGATAAACCAAATCAACATGGGACTAATTTACTCAAATGATACAACTCATAACTTAAATGAGAACACTTAAGAGATATTAAAATACCATGGTCATTACTTAAAAGATGCAATGAAAATAAGGGATGAATGTCACCCACTACCCTTTAAGGCAAACAATATTTTTTTCCTCAACATGAAATAATGGGACAATTGAGTGGGATCTAGGGCCAATAGAGAAGCACTTTAGAACTCATCCTACACATCAATAAACAACTCAACACAAGAAATTAAAATTGACATATTAACACAACAATATCCAACTAAGTTATTGAAATTCAACTATTGATACCTTGTTCTTCATCCAGATTACAAAATCAATCCACTTTTTTCTTTGTAACATTTCCTTTTCAAATTAATTTGGATGCCAACCATATTTCTCCTCCTATCAAAACATGGCACATGTACTATTCAAACTAATTAATATGCAATCATTTACTTTTTCCTAGGAAAGAAAAAAATATCATTTAACATATTAAATATACTTACAAATGTACAGATCAAGGCTTGTAAACCTTTCTGGCCATTGTGATGCGATGCATGAAGTTTTTCAAGACTAGCCTTGGAGGCCTTGTCCTGAAACATATACTAATTCAATTTAACTATGCACAAATAAAATTTAAAAATCATTTAATAAATTTGATATAATCTTATGAGAAAATTCAAATACCTACGTACTCTCCTCACCAGACTTCCTCCATGCATCAAACTTCTCATATGCTTTTACAAGCTCTTTCCATACTTTCAAACTTACATCAATTGGCCTATTTTTGAGCCTTAGCTAGGGAAGTATCTTTTTTATCTTCTTTGTTTGGTTGCACCAAAATCTCTTGTAGTTTTGAGACATTCGTACCTTTATCTTCTTTACAGACCAACCTGTGCCAAATTTAGTCTCCATGTCATGGATAATTGCTTTTTGCAGGTGCACAGGGTATCTTTGAGAATGGAAAATGTAGATGGTCTTTGAACCGTTGAAGGCGTGATTTCTTCAATCTTTCACAGACATTTTTCTCGCATCTGTCATTTAGACTTCCCTTGAAACCACATCGTATTCTATCTTGGTATTGTATCTACCAATGCAAGATGCAAAACATGGTGTGGTGGAAGAAGTCTGTGTCCCAGGAGTGGTTGAGACATTAGAAATCTCTACTCCCTATTCCACATTCTTAGAGTTTATTGTTATTGATTTCCTTCTAGATCTTTTTCTCAATCTAGGACTGGTTGGGGAATCAATTGATTCCCTTTGACATGATTGATTTGGTTGCAATGTTTTAGGGGCTTTACTAGATCATTTTTCAATGTATCTGGCAAGCATTGTTAAGTCCACTCCATCCAATTTTTTCACTGCCTCTATCCCTAATATGGAAGCCAATGCCTCTTTATCTTTGATAGTATCATGTCCCTATATATATATATATATATATATAATTTCTTCTTTTAAATTTAGAAATAAAAAACTAAAAACTAAAAAATCAAAGAAACAATGGAAAAATTTACAAATCTATAAATTGAAAATGAATTACCTCATTATGGCTAGAGTTTGCTCCCTTTGCTCCCTTCCCTCTATGGCTTGACATTTTGAGGTGACCTAGGGAAATGAAGGATCACCAATCAATACATAGGAAAACATCCAAAAACATATAGCTTGATCCTTGTAAACATTAAAATAGCTTGCATAGCATAGATGTCCAAGAAAATGAGTTATCAAAAAAATCTATCATATGCTCTATTTTATCTAACAACATTTGCTCATTGTGCAGGTATAGGTTAAATCTTTATTACTGTTTTGTTTCATCTGGTCACAGTATGTGGAGTAAAATGTGGCTCCCACAAGGGTTGAGCCCAACATGCTACCCTCTTGTGCTTTAAGAGGGGTAGGAATGTAAGAAAAATTGAGCAACTTGATTAGATTGATGATAAACCCATGCTTTATGCATTAAATCAATATGGAATTAGGTATGTGCAAGATCAACATGGAAAAAACAGGCCCTTAAGTGGCAAAAAATTCAAAAAAATCAGAGTTAGGAAACTTGATGTAAAAATTTGAATAAGTTATCTATATTATTTCAAAAATATGTAAGAATAGAATCTGTAGCAAATTGAATGTAGTTTCTAAACTACTAGGTTTTTTTTAGAAAAAAATAAAATCTATTTTATGATAATTGAATTTAAATGCAGTAGTACTTAAATTTCGTGAAAAATAAGAAGTAGGTGTCTGCCCACCACTCCAACCACAATAAAATGATAATATTTTTTATAAGATTTTATATATAAGTACAGGACTCATGTCTCAATGTGATGCATATTTTTTTGTAATTTTGTTCCAAGTAAATAATTAATTATGAAATTTTTATTACAAGTTTAAAAAATATAAAAAACTTGTATGTCTAACCACCTTAACTTGGTCAAACTTCATGAAATTAAATTTTTCTTTTTAATCACATAGTACATTGACTGTGACACATGTTTCGATCAAAAAATGGTGATATCGTTGAAAGCTATAGATGTTTTTCAATCAACCTACTTCATCAGTACTTATCGTAATTTATAGAAATGAATAATACTACTTATTAAATTCAAAGCAAGGTATAATTGTATTGGTGGAAAGTCGAGAATCTCCTTTTAAAACCCTTTTCATTTCCTTACTCTAATTTTGGGTTAAAACTATTACACCATCATATTGCCACTTTTTGGCCCAACATGATCGTGCACATACCCAATCATACCATTTGATCAACTTTCATTATAAAATTCAAAAGATGCAAGGAAAACTATGTGAATTGTCAAGAAAGATTACTCTTCATCTTTTCACAATGAACCAAACAATAGGCTGCCATTATGTTGATCAAAGGGGTAGTCATTTCTTCTTGGAAATCTTACTCTACTGGATATGTCTTTCAATCTAATGAAACCATTTTACCTGGGTTTGCAAGACTTCAAAATTAACACATTACTCTAGTGAGCGAGGTTTTTTGATAAAGTATGACAATAGTTTTGAATGCACGATGAGGTAGAGGCACAATGACAGTGCTAAAGAAGAGAAGGGGTTTCACATTTTTCGAGGACAACAAGCATTCAAGGAGGAAACAAATTTGTCTCTTCCCAAGAAACAAATGATTTCTATGATAATGGTGAAAATATACAACAAAATTGGCACATGGAACCCAATAAACCAAAGTTGGGACAAATGCATCATGTTCAATTATAGAGAGGCATAATGGCAGTGCTAAAGAAACATACATGACAATCAAAAGAAGGCAATTCACTATGATGAAGACAACAAAAAATGTTATTGTTTATGCTATTTGTAACAAACCAATATGAAGATTTCATCATATACATATTCATCAAGGCACTTGACAAATAGTACTGCATATTGAGTACAACAAGGAGTGCATTGTTTGCAAGAATGTTGAGGTGAGTACTTGTCAAGCATTCACCACAAAGTCACAAGGGTGGAACACCCATTTCATAAAAAATCAAGCATATGTATGAAAAATTATAAGCTTTTCTCAATAGGAGGTGATAGTCCTAAATTACATGATGAGAGAGTATGTAGTCCTCAAGATCTTGCATAACAATGATGTAGTCATTGTACCTTTGTTGTTCACATGGTCTATAATAGTTAATAGTCTTTTGATAGGGCAACACAATGAACATCCTAACAATGAAGAGATAAAAGCATGAGGTGAACTAGAGGAAAATCTTGATACAATGCATAATAACTAGTACTTAGTCATAGTCTAGAGTAGTAGGGAAGAAAATCATAAAGATCATATGGAATTGCTAGGTAGTGAAGAGTCTATAGCATTGAGAGCATGTCCCTTAACTTTTGTGTAGTCATAACAATGGAAGACAATTCCCTATTTATAGAGGAGTAGTAGTGACAATTAGGGGCATGATAGTCATTTCAAACCTAAAAAAAATGGGACTTTAATAATGAAAGGAGAACACCCAGGATGATAGGGTTTGAAGGTTCCTTCGTTGGATAGTGGATCCAAGGCCAGCTGTAATTGTATCATGTGGATACCCATGTTCTCTATATGCTTCAAGGTGATCAATTTTTATATCTAAAGAAAAGTGATGTTTCCAAGCAATACAAGATAGGGATAGCATTTTCTATCTGCATGTCATACTTTTCATGAGCTACAGAAATAGAGCAATGAATGGCCAAGAACATATGAAACTCAGAATGAAAAAGGTGGCCACATGAAACTTAGCCGTACAGAAGAAGCTTCCTAATGTTTAGAGGATCCAAGTGGGGAGGTAGTAAATGACAATATTTAAAATCACCATAGAAAAAGTAAAATGGAGCTACAATGCATACATTAAAGAATGTGAAGCTTTGTTGTTTTCTTCAGAAAATAAGTAATATTATCACCATTCATATTTTATTATGAAGCCAAATATGCACTTCATGAAAAGAAAATAAACAAATTCCATGATGATGCTAGGGTTTCAAGCTAAATGATCCTGTAGCTTTATGGTAAGGTAGAACCTAAGTTTGTGTTTTCTCCATGAAATAGAAGGTCATGACCAAGGGTTTTTAAAACCCATCTTTATAAAAATGAATGAAATGTATAGAAATCAATAGAATCAATAGGAAAAATGAGGAGAACCAAGTATGGAGCCATGGACACAAATGCAAGAGGGGCCTCATAAATGAAAGGATCATAAACCTAACACATAGAAGCTTGCATTTGAAATATAGAGAAACATGAATTTGCATAACTTTTCATTCAAATGAGCTCGAATCGAGCTTCTTCTCGTAGATATTTAAGAGGGAAATGCAAGACTCACGATGAAGAACTTACTTAGTTTGTTGTTTAGAAAGTGTGCTCCAAAAACCTATGAGTATGGCTTGCAAAAAGCTCAAGCCAGACTCTCCAATGGTAGCTAGAGGTGATGAAGAAGTATCAACAAGTGAGAACAATAAAATACATCAGAAAATACAATCATGACCGCAACTTGAAATCTTGAGAATGCATAAAAAATGAAGGTCGATTCCCAAGGAGGAATTACCTTATTTTCTACTGTGAGATTTCTTGGGAAAATCACCTAGAAATAGCAAAAAACAGTGGAGGATCGAGCTCAAAAGACAAAATGGTGAAGGATTAGGGTATAGGTTTGAGGGTATTGTTACTGAATTTTGCTACTAGCTCAATTAGGTAGAGCTCTTATGCTTTACAAGTGAAAATAAGGTACATTTTACTCTTCCATATCATATTCATGTGCATAAAGAGGTATCAAAAGACTACATTACTACAATTACATCATACAAATGCATATAACATAGAAGAGAATGCACAATCATTTCAAAGAATGTAGTCTTTATTGATAATATGAATGTATGGTTGTCCCACACAAGTCGTGGGACTAACTATCTGAATACAAATAAGGAAAAAACTATATATTTACAAATACAATGAAGAAAAATGCATATGTAAAGAAGGGGGACCCATCATTTCCTGAATGACGAATCCCGGTTGAGTTGTCTTGCATCAGCTTTAGCTCTCCTGCTTATCCAACATCCAAATGTTGCTTGCCCCCTGCTGCTCCAAGATTTCCTGCATGTGTGAGAGAGAGTTGGTTAGAGCAATGAAGGATCACTAATAAGTACATAGGAAAACATCCATAAACATATAGCTTGATCCTTATAAACATCTGAATAGCTTGCATACCATAGATGTCTAGGAAAAAAAAAGAGTTATCAAACACATCTATCATATGCCCTATTTTATCTAACATGTTTTCCCATTGTGCATGCATAGGTTGAATATCATTACAAGTTTTATTTGTTAAACATTACAACATGTGGGGTAAAATGGGCTCCCACAAGGGTTGAGCCCAACAAATTATTTCCCTTGGTTCATTGAAAGGGGTAGGAGTGTAAATCATCATGTCTTATCAACTTTGAGTAATGCTCGTCACTTATGGTGGTGAATTGGTTGACATCACAATCATAAATGAAAATTATTCACTCAAAAATGTCACAATAAGAGAAAGTTCAAATGCATTCATGAAAATTATAAGACAATATGAGGTCAACATGAAAGTAACAGTCACAAGGCATAGTATATGGAGACATGTCTAAATTAGCATGACTCTAGTAAGCACAGTTGGGAATGGTTTTAACAATTTTCATGCACAACACTAAAGAAAATAGTTCCTTCAAGCATATTTCCAACAACCAAGCAAAGAGAATGATATATATTTCATCCAAGTGAAGAATATTTTCATGAAAGGTAACAATCCTTTTCAAAGAGCAACATAGTAGTGAGAGAAATCTCAGTAATGCAAGATGATAGAGGATTGTGGCTTGAAAAGTATCATGACAAAGAAGCTTTAGAAGATAGTCACATCTTTGATGATAAAGAACTCTCAAATGAGAATGGATAGTGAGTATAAAGACAATCATTAAAAGAAAGCATGAACCTTGAAAATAGCAAGGACATTCAGGTTTGCTCGGGTATGATAGATAATTTGTGAGAAGAGAGAGAAAATAGCCCACTATCAATTGAGAAAAGTGAACAAAAGACAACAATCAAAATCATGCTTAAGCCTTATCTAATATTGAGGAAGAGAACATTGATTGATATGGAATTCATGATTAAGGGACAATCTTACATGAGTAGCTTGATCACTTGTTTCAAGAGGGAATGAGCTAGATAACATAGCATTTATGAAAGTCTAAGAGTCATGAGCAAGGTGCAACTATCAAGACACAGTAGTATCTACTAGGAGAGTACAATATCATTGAGGTGTTACCTTTAGCTATACTATGTATCATATCCCTTTAATTTTTGTCTTCCTTGGTCTTTAATCTTTTAGTTTCTGCTCAAGTCTAAAGTCCGTGCCTCCATTTTAGTCTTTGTCACAGGTTCCTCTAAGTTTCTAACTTCTTGTCGTGCATTCTGAAAGTTTTGAAATCTAAGTTGTTGGAACTCGTTGTCTTTAACCATGTCATTGGGTTCACATTTTTCCTAACCTCTCGATGGCCATAATTTTCCTTTGTCTTTCGTGGCATCAAGTATGTCAATCTGTTGTGTAGTTAGGGATTCGAAGGTTTTTATAACTTCGTAACTCCCAACTTTGAGTTATAGAGTTTCAGTTTTCCACGACAAGGAAATATGTTGTTCACCTTCGTGTTTTGAGGCACTTCCTATGCATTAAATGAGTCATACAATACAACTTGGAGATGTCTTATCAAGTAGATTTTTGTAAAGCATGCAAATCTTAGGGTTTTCTTTACGAAGGATTAAAATAGAATGTCATATTAATTCAACACCACGATGTCCTCACTACTTCATGACAAGTAAGGTGGTGAATATTTAATCTTTGTATGAACTTGCAATGGCACCTCTACTATCCGCAGAATTATTTCTTCAAGCATACACGAAAAGTCGTACCGTAAGCTCATGTAGTCTAGAATTGAAAATCATTGGCTTGGCATAAGGGACACGAAGCTGGGATCCTTTAAGCTATAAGAATTATGGGTGCATTTGGAAAGTGACAAATGAACTACTATCAAGGAAAAAATGTTATAAAGTAGATTAGCTCACGCCGGGGGTTTTCCAATGTGCTGAAGGACTTCTCAAAGAATATAATCTCCAACATTTATTCATGAGGGCCAATTTTGATAGCAAGGGTTTTGTGAAATGAAATTTATATCGAGGAAATTCATATCAACATCAGCCTTCTATTGAGGATTTTTGGGAAGATTGTGTTGATGAAAATGAAGTACTCAAAAGAGATTACATGAGATTAACCCTTGGGAAGATACAAGAGTTGGGTCTTCCTTTCTAGATTCCTAAGGATACAATTGATGATTCAATGGTCATTGACCCAGAATATGAGAAGTTGTCTAATAAATCCCATCCCAAGGTTGACTAGAATGAAAATGAAGTCTTGGATATGAAGATACGGGATGCCCCGGTGATGAAAAGAACTTAGGATTGGCTAGAAGGAAAATGGCGACAAGTGGCAAGTTCTACTCAAGAACCAAAATCTTCTCAAAAAAGTGAATAGGGGTCCACTCAGACAATTACAGTGGGCACATCATCAGGGAGAATGGCTACAAGGTCTTCTAGTGCAAATTCATAGTTTGGGGGTGATGGTGAGAAGCTCGAGGAGATGGTTAAACTGAAGTCAATATGTGAACAAGACATTCCATCTACCCCTACTCCTAGAAAGAAAGTCAATGAAACAAAACCTGTGCCTGAGGATTCTAATGCTAGTTTTAAGAAAATTGTTGAGGATAATACATTCCCTCCATTGTTTGATAATCTCTCTTCCCCAATGGAGAATATACCCATTACTCCTAGTGAGTCCATAGAAATTTCTCTAAAGAATAAGAATTTTTCTTTGATTGAAGCTTCCCCAGTATGGTTGAGGAAAGGAGTAGAGAAAAAGAGGAAGTACAATCCTATAAGAAAAATTGGAGTAGATACTATTGCAAAGTTGCTCCAAACTTCTTCAAGACCAAAGAAAGCTCAAAAAATGTCAAGAATATTGACTGATCCTACTTCTGGTACTCAAGTGTTGGAAATTGCTAACCCTATAAAAGATCTGAATGAGAATGAGATAACAGTAGCTGACTATAAGGTCACACATGTCAATATGGGGCCCTAGACACTTGAAGGTGATATATATCATGTTGACTATTCAGTAAATGCTTTGATCAAGTGGGTAAAAGAAGAAAGGAAATAAAAAGTGGCATTGCAATCACAGGGTCTTGATTTGAAGAACTTTATTTCTTCTATAGTTCCTTCTTCTATATTTGGTGGAGCCTCAAGTTCTCAGGCAGGAATCATTGATGAGACCACAATGCAATTGATCAGAAAAAACTTGAGCTATTCCAAAAGTGTTAGCGAATGGATTAATGAAATGCTTGAAGAAACTATCCTCTTTATCAGTAAGTTTGTGCTTTTCTATACCCAAGTTGTTGACAAAAGGAAGGAATTGATGGCAGAGCTATGATAGATTAGAAAAGATCAAACTAGTCTCTATGTGCTTTCACAAGAAATCAAAGAGTTGATTTCCATGGACCGAATGAAATCAATTAATGAAAAAATCACGAGTGATCTGAAGGAATTAGATCCCTCATGGCCCAATTCATTGGAATGAAAATTAAGTGTTTATGACACCCTGGTAAAGGAGATTTCTATAGTACTTGAAAGACACCTAGACATGTTGGTGGAGATCAAAGGAAATTTTCATGACCTCAAAGTTGAGATAATTGATGAGTTTCATGAGAAGATTCTAGATTCAAAGGAATTTTTTCTAAAATTTGAAGAAATATTCAAGAAGGAGATGGTTGATCCTATCACCATGACTAAAGAATCTTACTTGAAGCTCAGTAGATTGCAAATTTATCTCACTTCTTTTAAAACTGAAACAAGTAGGAGGTTTGACACATTGAATGAGTCTGAAGCAGCTCTAACCAAAGTAAGAATTGGGCCACAAATTACCACAACTCTAGGGAGTAAAGAGTTACTTGCAATTATTTCCAAATACAAGGATTACAAAACCAGGATGAAGGCAAAAGAGAAACAGTTACAGTAGGAAGCAGTTGAAGATATGGAAGATGAAGAGGCTGAAGTGGTGGGAGATGATGCATAATTAAATTTTAGTATTCCAAGATACTTTCTTTATTTTGGCTCTTTTAAGTTTAAAACTATTTTAATTGTTTGGTGCGGTTATTTTCAAAAAACCGTTACAAAGACAATTTGTTTATGATTTAAATATGGATTCAGTTGATATGCTTAGGATCTTTTGGGAAAACTTTGATTTTCTCATTAGAGCAAAAATTTGTTATTTGAATATTTGATTTTTTTATTTTGATATAGAAGATAATGGTGGAATTTATGTATTCATAATCTTTGAATTATGGTGTGTGAATCTATTCTACAGATGTTGAATGTTCTGCCAACATTTAATCTATGTTTGGAATAATAGATATTTTGAATTTTTCCATCTCTGTAGTATCATTTATCTGCGAATAAGGATTTTGTGGTGATATTTTATTTTGTTCTAGTTGTGAAGTATTTTCAGTTTTATGTATGAAGTCGAGAAATACATTTAAAGCTTTCTGGTTAAAATCCCCTTCCTTTATTTGCTTTCTGGTTAAAAGGAACAATAGTTAAAAATTATTCCTTGAATATCAAATGAAGGTAGTCACCACCTTTTAAAATAAGCAAAGAATTAGTCTGAGAATTACATGATTACCGATTCAACTGTGGTTACATTTTTCACCTTAGTGGGTGTGAGAATATAGAGTTAGGTGATAAATTTGTTAACCAATAGAATTTTGGCAACTCTATTGGGTATAGCTTAGAAAAATAATTGTTGTATAATGAGTTGCTCTATGGATAGTAGTAATAGTTCTTCAGAGCCATAATGCTCTTTTCCTTCAGCCTAATGTAGATTGGTTAGTTGGTGATCAAGAAGATATAATTATTGGTCTTAGGCTGCTTGCTTGGAAACAGAGAAGAATCAACTATCAATACACAGAGTTAATGAAGTAGTAGAAGAAGAGGAGGAACTTGGAGATATTATCAGAGAAAATGCAATGTGCTTTGCGAATGCTCAGGAGATTGTCTTCATAGAAAACATACCACCTCTAGGTAGAAGAGTAAGATATCCTCCCACACAGGCTCCTATAAATTAGGCTCCTAGAAATTAGGTAAACAATAGGAAAAATCCTCCATGAAACCATCAATAGAAAATTTTTGGCAATTTCGTTGGCCTATCATTATCCTGTCAAAACCTGGCTTCTAAAAGGTATATTATGAGTGATAATAAAAAGGGGCTTGTGGATGAAGATTTTGAGTTCTTAGAAACCATTAATTTTTGATATTTTCCACCCACCCCAAAATTCAAATCTATCAACAGGTCATCTTCTCCTCCTCCTAAACCTAGTGTATCTTGGATTCCAAAAATATCTTGCGAAGCTCTTCTTTTGTGTAGTACTTCTCTTCCTACACAGGTAAATTTTCCTTTAGTAATGGCACAAGCCCAACCAGTCCCATGGGGGGCCATCATAGGTCCTCTAACCTTTGGAGTTGATGTACAAATCCATGACTTACCCTAAGGTTTAGGAAAGATCATATCCAAATTTAGTAGGGATGGGAAAGTTTCTCGTGATGAAAATATGAACTTGCTTTCTTTTTTGTCTCTTCTATTCTTGCAATACAATATGAGGATGTTGCTATGAGATTCTTTGCACAATATTTGACAAATTTTTCTGTTGACTTGTTTTATTCTCTTCCTAATGGCTCTATTAGCAATTAGGCTACCTTGAGAACAAGGTTTGAGAACATATTTAAATATGCAGAAGATGATCAAGTCTTGGTTGCTCAATTGGGTTCAATGAAGAAGGAGATTCATGAGTCAATGAGGGATTTTGTGGCCAAGTTGTATAAGTTGTATAACATAATTACTGCAAATATGATGCCTGGTGCTGAATTGTTGAAAGGAAAGTTCATTAACACTCTTCTTCCAGATGTGAGTTTCATTATTAAAAGGGAAGGTGCGGCTGATTTAGCTGCTGCACAAGATAGGGTTGTATCAATAGAAGATGATCTGATTATATCTGGATAATGGAAGAAATAATTAAAAAATGGTAAGCCTTTGCAATTAAATTTTACTAGTCCAGTCATTCAAAGTGTAACGAAGGATTTTGGCACCTAAATCCTTCCTTGCTCTTTTAGGGTTTTTCACCTAAAAGGGGAAAGATGGGCCAAAATGCACAATGTTTCAATCAAGATTAATGTAAGAATGGATGTTTTCTAGGCTAGATGAGGTCAACTAAATGAAATTAACTGATCTAAATGAATGAAAATGAATAGTAAACTAAGATTTACACTATGTTTGAAAACACATTGCGTAATGCAACAATAAATTAGAAATGAATGCAAAAATTAATAGAAATGAACCAAAATGAAAGTGTGCACTTGAAATATTGATGAAGGTTGGAAATTGATTTTGGAATGCCACTAATACTGATTTTTAGGACTAGAGGGACTCATTCGCCATTCTGGGCAAATCAATCCCAGTTCTGTAAAACTAAACCAGAGCCCATTTCGGACAAAAGGGGATCTAAAAATGTAGAAAACCAAAAACTAACCCTGGAGTGGAACTCATTTTCCACTCATGGTGAATGATTCCACTTTTTAATTTCTAAATATTCAAAAGTGGAATCTGGACCTTTCGGTCTACACTTTAGCTTCCTACATGTGTCTGCTTCGAAAACTCTAAATTTTGAACTTGTAAGTGGGATTTTGTTCATATTTTGACTTGGATAAAGAAAAAAAGACTTGAATAACCTTGAAAATTTATCTTCAATGATTTCCAAGCTTCCAAGAGACCTATATCTACAAACACACAAGAAGAGAAGAAGAAATGGTGAATGTTAGGGCATGGGGGTTTGCCTAAGTCAAACCCCTTTTAAGTAATTAAACCAAAATGATGAAATAATGAAATAAAGCATGCAAAAATGGACTATATTATCTTTTCATGATGATGGATCTTGAAAGTCTGCAGCAATACATGAAGATTCAACCCTTGAATGCTTTAGAAAGTTAACTTGATGACTTCTAATGAAGAAACCCTAAATTGCTTGACTTGGATGAGAAGATGATGATGAATTATTGATGAGAGATGTAAAAATGAGTTGATCGATGTAAAATAAGGATAAAAATAATTATTTATAGACAATTATGCCTTCGTACCCAATAATACCTCATCACAGGCCAACATGTAGTGAAAATAAACTTTAAATTTCACTTTTTCTCGCTCAACGGTCAAAGTGGGGGCCATATAGGACTCATTTGCCACACATGGTGAATGGGCCCCACCTAGATGGGATTGATTCACCATGCATGGTGAATGGGTCCCACAGGGTCCATTCCAATAGCTCATAAGCCAAGGAATAAGGAAATAAGGTTTAATTTGCAACTTTGTCAGGTATTTGATCAGTTAAAGCCTCAGGATGTACAATATGGGTCATTAGGGACCTATTAGTGATGATGTAAATGTAAAATAGGGCTTGGGACACATAATAAATTTTAAAGTATGATTAAATATACTTTACAACATTAAAATTAGGTCCACATAGCCGAGAAGGGCACAAAAACCAATGTGAATGTGCAAGACACATTACAACACTAGTTTATCATTAAGTCTACATTAAGAACCTTCTAGATTGATGTGAAGATGTAATTAAATACATTTTATAATGTTGGATTATGGAGAAATAGGTTCATTAAGTTTGGAAAAGTGTGAAATTCCTTTACAAGACTTTACAACACCTTTACAAGACATGATCGTTAAAAGAATTTTATTTGATTTGCAAGGGTCCAAGACCTAGTGTGGATGCATAAAATGCCTCACAACACTAGATTAAGACCTCATTAGTCCAATTTATCATGAATTAATCCCATGTCAAGCAAAGGGTCTTTTTTTTCTACGACACACAAAGATTGGCTAATGACATAATCACTCTTAAGAGGAAAATGCCCAAAGGTTCCAAACAGATGCCTTATCAAGGTGTTTCCAAGAATTACCAAGGAGCTACCAACAAAACACTTTCATTTCCTACTTCAAGCCAAAGGCTAGAAATTGAGGGTCCCTCTTCCTCTAGTAAGGGGAATCATTGTAATTTTCATTTGGCTTCAGATCATGATGGAGCTACTTGTCTCAAGATGATTAGATTCATGGAAATGCTTTCAACGAATGAACATATTGTTGAACCATATGTGGAGGAGCCTAGTCCATCCAATGATGCTGGCATGAAATTATTTGAGTTTGTATCAGAAGATGAAGCATGAGAGGATGTATATGTCAGAGTTGATGATCTTAATTGTGTTGTTTTCACTAAAGCACATGCTAAAGTTGATTAGACTGGCTCATCTTCAACCTCAAAGTACATTTTAACAAGGTAGAAGAAGCAAGAGAAAAATGCTCCCAACAATGCACAAGTTGAGGTACCATCTTCCTCATCTTCTACCCCTCTTTCTTCTAGTTCATTTGACATAGTTGAGTCTTGCAAGAATACCAAAATTCAAATTTCACAAGCTGAATACTTGAGAGTCAATCCCTCATAATTAGATAGGCTGGTGAGATATGTTAAACAAGAGCCTTCACTGTCCCAATGCAATGCTCAAATTTTTGATAATAGTGAAGCCAATCTTGGGAATCAAATTTTCTCTAATACTGTAGATATACCTTCAAGGTCACAAAATCCATTCATGAAACCAATACCTTTTTATATATCATTATAAATTGTTGGTTTTAGGTTGAATAATTGTATTATTGATTCTAGAGCTTCTAAAAATGTGATGCCTACTAAAATAGCCAAATCCCTGGGTTTGTCTTATACCTCTTCCCAAGGAAAATGTTATTCCATGGATGGGTCCCCAGTTCCTATTATTGGTCAAATCAAAGATGCTCAAGTAGCCCTAACTACTTTTCATAAAAAGAGGCTGAAACTGACTGTATTGGTTACTGATATTCTTGCAAATTATGACATGCTCTTGAGTAGGAGTTTTTGTAAAGATTTGGGAAGAGAAATTTAGATGGATTGGTCTCATGCCTTAATACCTTTGGATGGAAAGAAAATTCATTTGAATCTTGAACCTAAGGCCAAGTTTATTGTCTTAAAGTCTAGTGATCCAAGAGTAGATATTCTATTTGTTTAAACTAGACCAATAATCGATATGTGCACTTCTGATCAAGAGGGAAACTTGAACCCTATTAGCCCTGATTTAGTAAATGAATTGTGGACACTCAAATTTGATGGAAGTTGTGCCAGTGTTGGGTCTAGTTCCAGAGTAGTTCTAATTTCACCTGATTGCTATAAATTCCCCTTTGATTTCAAATTGGAATTGTCTAATACCAATAATACAGCCGAGTATGAAGCTCTATTGCTTGGTCTAAGTGTAGCCAAAGAAAAGGTTAGCAAACAATTAAGGGTTGTGGGAGATGTGGAATTAGTTGTGAAGTAGGTCAGAAAGATGTGCACAGTGAAGAATGGTCAGCTTTAGCACTTTAGGAATAGAGTTTGGGATTGTATAGAATATTTTGATTCTTTTTCTATAGAGTCTATTCCCAGGGAATAGAATGCTAGGGCTGATTCCTTGGTAGTTTCAGCATCATTGCTTTTGCCGCATCCAGATTTCAAAGATGACGCCTACAGAATTGAAATTGTGTATGGGCCTAGTGTTCTTGATAATGTAAATCATTGGAAAGTGTTTAATAATGATCAACAAATTATTATTTTTTTAGAGAAAGCTGAAGCCTTTAATCACATTTATTTTGAAGGAAACGATGAAAAAAATGATGTTTGAGAAGGTGACATTGTTGCTCCTGATGGAAAGGAAACAAAAGTTATCCAATTGAAAGGTAATAAGATTCTGAAAGGTTTAGTTTCTATTGAAAATTTATTCAATAGACATGATCAATATTTGAAATAGAAAGGGAAGGTTTATGTTGAAACATCTATTGAGTATGATAAGGTGAATATTGGTACAAAATATGATCCTAAGATTGTTTGTATTGGAAAGTGTTATTCCCAAGAGGAGAGGGAGAGACTGATCTCTCTATTGACATGTTACACAGATATTTTTGCTTGGTGCTATGCAAATCTAAAGAAGTTCAGAAATGGAGAATTCTAGGATAAAATTCCATTGAAACCTAGTGCTACTCCTTACAGGTGGAAGCAACAAGCTTATAATCCTATGGTTGCAGAAGTTATTTTCAATGAAATTGATAAAATGCTCAAGGATAGGATTATTTATCCCATCCATCATTCCACTTGGGTAGCCAATATAGTTCTAGTGAGAAAGAAGAATGGGGAAATAAGGATATCTGTTGACTTCAGAAACTTAAATCAGGAATCCTTAAAAGATAATTAACCTCTACCTGTGATTGATCATATTTTGTAAATAATTGTTGGCTCTTGAATGATGTCTATGCTTGATAGCTTCTTAGGTCATAATCGGGTCGAAGTAGCTCCTAAAGACCAGCATAAAATGACATTCACCACGCCCATTGGTATTTTTTCCTACAATAGAATGCCATTCGGCCTTATTAATGTAAGGGCCACTTTTCAAAGGGCCATGGAATTATCTTTTGGTGATCTCAAGAATAAAATTATAGTAATTTATTTGGATGACCTAACAATTTTTTCTAAAAAGAGAGCCAATCATTTACATGATTTGGAAGTATTATTAAATTGATGTAGAGAAGAAGGTATCTGTTTAAATCCTAAGAAGTATATCTTCACATTAACTAAGGGAAAACTCTTAGGTCACATTGTCTCAAAGGATGAAATCAAAATAGATCCAGAGAGGGTAAAATCAATCATGCAATTGGGATTACCTGCCAAAAAGGATGGTATCAGATCTTTCTTTGGTCAAGTGAACTTTTTGAGAAGGTTTGTTCCTAATTTTGCTGAGCTGACGAAGCCTATTTCTGATATGATGATCACCTAGTGTTCAAATGGAGCAATGAAGGAAAACAATATTTTACGGACATTAGGACTGCAATTACAAATGCTCCTACTTTAGTTCATCCTGATTTTACTAAATATTTCATCATATATAGTTATGCCTCTAAGCACACCCTATCATCCATCTTGTTACAAAAGAATGGGAAAGGTATTGAAGCCTCTATCTCTTTTATGACCACTCTAAAAAATTATGAGCTTAAATATTCTCCACTTGAGAAACATGCATATGTTGTTGTGAAGGCACTCAAGAGTTTGAGGTTTTACATTCTTCATTCTCATACTAATTTTTTTGTTCCTGAAACTATTGTGAAAAGTGTTCTTACTCAACAAGATATTGGATGCAATAAAAGAGGATCTTGGATAGCTCAGATCCAAGAATATGATCTAGATATTAAACCCACTAATCTAGTAGGGGGAAAGGGTCTGGCCAAAATAGTTGCTGAAAGTAAACCAGTCGAAGAAGAAGAATTACCATTAGTATTGTTCACAAGCACAACTGATGATTGGTTTTCTAATATCTCATATTTTTTGACCTATGGTGAGTGTCCATCACATTTGTCATCAAAAGAAAAGAGAAATTTAAAACTTAAGGAAAACAAGTATGTTCTTTGGGAAGGGAATTTGTATAAAAAAGGTGTGGATGGGAATTTCTTAAGGTGTGTTGATAAGGTACAACAAAAGAAACTATTGGAAGTCTTTCACAATGAAGCATGTGGTGGATATTTTTTTCTTCTGTGATAGCCTTCAAAATTCTATGTCATAGATTTTATTAGCTAGGTATGTTCAAATATGCTTATGATTCAGTATAAAAATGTGAGAAATGTTTAAAATTTACTGGAAAACCATAGCTTGTTGCTTTACCCTTGAAACCTGTGGTAATTGATGAGCCCTTCCAGCAATGGGGTCTGGATTTCATTGGGTCAATCAATCCAAGTTCTATTGCAGGACATACACACATATTAATTGCTACAAACTATTTCACCAAATGGGGAAAGCTATTCCAATGAAGCATACCACCACTAAGGTCATGTGTAATTTTTTGAAGGAAAATATTTTGGTAAGGTTTGGAGTGCCCAAGAAAATTGTCACTGACAACACTAGCTCTTTTTCCTCTATTGAAATCACTCTTTTTTTCTATGATTATGGAATTATTCTTACTTATTCATCTGATTATTATCCTCAAGGAAATGGGCAAGCTGAGTCAAGTAACAAGAATTTAATCTCCATCATCAACTAGTTGGTTGATGAAAATCAAAGAGGATGGCATAAAAAGTTATACGATGATCTATGAGCTGACAAAGTTACTTATAAAAGAGCCATCAGAATGTCCCCCTTTCAATTAGTATATGGAATTGATAGCACTTTGCCTCCACCATTGGATATTTCAACACTTAATTTGCAGAAGGCTATAGAAGATGAGAAATTTTAGACTGCTTTGGAAAAGTGAATTATGTATTTGAATAAGCTGGAGGAAGAAAGGTGTTGTGCATGTTTTGCACACATGCCCCACCGTGGGCAAGGACCCCCTCTTTTTTCTCCCGACGGGATGCTTTTCTCTCATCATGTTTTGTGTGCCTCTTTCCTAGAGTCTAAATTAGTCATGTGCCTTCAAATGATCAAATTCCCCAGACCAAATTCACCTACCTGAGTTTCACCAAGTCTTTTGCTTTCATGGAAGTTCCCTTGTGGGTTTCCCTTCACCTGTTGCCCTGATGTCCTCCAGGCCTCATGGACCTGCAACTGTGGGTTGTCTCATATGGGTCACCACTTATGTTTGGCTATTGAATAGGGACTAACGCATCCAAATGAATAGGGACTAATGCATTCGTTTGAGCCTTGATCGAGCATCCAAATGAACATGAGATTCCACATCTCACCTAACTTGGGTTTGCCATGAAAAGAAATCAATGCATGTCATTAGTGGCAATTAGCCCATAAATGTTTCCCCATGCCCTTTATTTTACCTAGGGCATTCAAATCTGGGGCGAAGCAAAGTCCCCCTTCCTTTTTTCTACTTTTTGCCTTGTTCCTACTAACTTGGTCCCTGATCACTCGATTCGCTTTTTCCTTCATTTTTTACTTTAGGGACAAGTTTCCTATGGATTTGGGATATTTTATGGTGCCTAAGTGAACTACCAAGGTTTCGTTAAGTTTTGAAATGTTGTAGAAATTTCATTCTGGAACTTCCTCCCTCTTTTGTTGTTTTTCCTTCTATCCGCCCTTGGCATTTCGACTCCGGAAACCTGACCCCTCCTTGGCTGTCTGAAACTTCCCTTTTGGGTCATCGTCCCTCCTTTTCCATTTTTCCTTCTGTCCACCCCTGACGTTTTGGCTCCCAGAACCTGGCCCCTCCATGGTTGTTTTTGGAACACTGCCTCTTTGTGGCCATTTCCAGAACTCCATCTGTTCTTTTCCATTGTGCCTTTCATCCACCCCCAACGTTCCAGCTCCTGGAACCTAGCCCCTCCGTGGCTGTCTAAAACTTTCCTTCTCGGTCGCTATCCCTCCTTTATTGTTTTGCATTCGGTCCTCACCCAACATTCTGGTACCCAGAACCTGGCCCGTCTGTGACTATTTCCAGAACTCTGCCCCTCTATGGTTGTTTTTGGAGCTCTATCCCTCCCTTACCATTTTTCCTTCTGTCTACCTTTGACATTTTGGCTCCCGGAACCTAGCCCCTTTGTGGTTGTTTCCGGAACTCCGCCCCTCCGTGGTTGTTTCTGAAACTCTGCCCCTCCATGGCCATTTCTGGAACTCCATCCCTCCTTTGTCATTTTTCCTTTCATCTACCCTTGACATTCTGAGTCTCAGAACCCAGCCCCTCCATGACTGTCTAGAACTTTCCTTCTGTGTCACCATCCCTCTATTTTTTTTACCTTCCATCCACCCCTGATGTTCTGGCTCCTGGAACCTAGCCCCTCCATGGGCATTTCTGGAACTCTGCCCCTCTTTGGTTGTTTTTGGAATTATGTCCATCCTTTGTCATTTTTCCTTCTGTCCACCCCTGGCGTTCTGGTTCCCAGAACTGGGCCCCTCTGTGGTTGTCCAAAACTTTCCTCTGGGTTGCCATCCCTTTGTGGCTATTTTTCCTCCTGTCGACATCTGCCTTCCTGCTACCATCCGCTATCACCCATCGCCCTGTCATTTGTCGTCCTTCCACTCTATGGAACCTACACCTCAGAGCATGCATTAATGTTTAAGGTCCAAATGGGCACCAAATATGAATATTATGATCTTTTGACGATGCATGGATGGATCTAACAAGGAGTAACTTGCAAGATTTGACTAATGTTTGCCTTGATTTGTGTATGAATGCACTTACAACACTTCATGCACATAGGATTCAAGGAGCCTACCGTGGGTCTATCAGGGAGACCCATTGAGAAAGTTGAACAAGGAAAAGTACACATCTCTTGTCACCATTCATTTTATGCCCACCTTTCATCATAACACCCATCAATAAAGTTGGCATTAGAAGTGGGCCTGTGTCAAGGAAGTTAATGAGAAATCTACAAAGGGTGGCCTTGAAGGTGGTGGGAGGGAGTAGATATTTCCTCTCTCCAAACAAATAATCATGATTCATTAGGAGTTGTCTCATCATTTGATCCATTTAACAACAATGCAAAGTTGTAGGTGAGGTTCGTTTGATCTGATGGACAATGTTGTAAATGCATGAAGTAAAGAGCGGCCTTCAAACAGTTTCAACTACAATGAAAAGGGAAACCAACAAAAGGACAAAACTACTACAACACCTGAGCACTAGATGACAAAATAGGGAAAAGATAAAAGATGTATTTTAAATTGTTGAATATTGTGGGGTAGGTGAAGCCCTAGTGCAATCAAATCTAGGCCACACAATGTAATTCAATCCTAGCCATTCATTTGGTCTTTGGAAAACTATAAATAGGGGCTTTCCCCTCATTTCTAAATGTTTGGAGAGATATTGTAAAAATAATTTGTAACAATAGAAGACAATATTGCATGATTTTATGGATGTTCTCTTTGATTTTTCTCATCTTGCATGCATGGTTTTTCCCTCCATATTAGTTTTAGTTTTAGTTTCTTGAATGGAAGTGGTTATTGTGATTGATGTTTCAGTATTTGATGAATTTCCAGCTCATGCTTTTTGTGGTTCATTGATGATGAATCACTTTGCAAAGCTAGTCTGAGCTTCTTTCCTTTATTGCTGCAACTTAGTTTGATTGCATGTGCATGATGTTTTTGTGTAATCTGAAACTATGCAGTCCTTAGAAGATTGCACTGGTTTTGTGTAACTATAGGATCCTCTTGGCCAAGCAAAACCTAGTTTAGGGATTTTTTCTACTGTAGTAGCCTCCATGATCACTGTTCATTCATGGTTTTAGGTCTAGGAACTTCCTCTCTTCCCTACTTTTTTACCTTTTTTTAAGTGACCTATGCTAAGGTTCATTGCACATTGTAAAGCTAAATCGAATGATAAAATGGAGTTCAAGACTATTGTTTGAACCTACAACAAATGCACAACAACTCTCCCATCCTAATAACTCCATTTTCAAATCCAATTTCCCCACTTTGTGACTCATCCATAATTCCACCTTGTGATTCCAACAAATCACATAAAACAACTGAGATATTTCAAGCACTGTCATGACCTAACATTAGAGACCTTGGGATAGTGTTTTGCAATCTGATCGTGGAATATTTTCTTTCAAGAGAGGTAGTGCTCCTATGTATTACTTGTGTTGATAAAGTGTGAAAAACATCACATCAACAGAATTGGGCTAGAAGGAGGGCAGACATGTTGAGGTTACAAAACTAAAACTTGGCAATTGAAAGGAGCAATTTTGAGAAAGAAATATGAGATAAGGGAGATCTCTTTTAATGTTGATGCTAAAAAAATTAGAAAAGTCTAAAGACAAAAGAAGCTGAGTCAAAATGGAGTAGCATGTACAAATTAACATCACTTAGTGGCATGCAAATTTGAATAGAAGATTGAAGAAACCACTATAGCAAGTTGCATTGGTAGATAGATGTTGGATCCATTACACTTGTAGACACAACAAATTGGGGTGTCTAACATTCTTGGACATAGTTGAAAGATTCTTGCAAGGCGAATTTCCCTTTTGTAAAATATACTAGCCCTTGGCTCCTGAAGATCTGGAAGAGGAGTTGACAACCATGGCAGCTAAGGAATTCAAGGAGCTAGTCCAAGAATGTCTAGGTAGCAAAGATAGACCAATATTGGAGGAGGTGTTGATGTCTACTTGGTGCATATTTCATAACACACCTCATTCCAAATTCACTTGCTTATCATGCATGAACATTATCACTCAAACCCGAGGTTGTTCGAAAAAGTTGGAGTAGCCAATTGTCAAAGAGTGGTCATCCCATGAGGCAATAAAGTTGTCAGTATCTGGAGGACAACACCTTCAAGTCGGACCAAGAAGCTTCATAGAAATAGATGTTGGGACAACAAACACTAAAGTTGAAGGTCAAGAGGAAGAGGCTGAAAGTCTTGGGACAACAAATTACCAAGATGAAAATATGATTCTAACTAATTTAGAAGGCTTTCCCTCCATCAATAAAGGGAAGTCCTCCACTCTAGAAGAAGAACCATTGGGAGTTGAGGATGGATCAACAAAGTCTGCAACAATGTATGGTGGAGCAACCAATGAAAATGTTGAAAATAAGAAGGAAGAAGAGGTTGATAGCTTTGGAGAAGCAGAAAATGATGATGAGAGTATAAGTGAAATCAAATTAGAAGACCTCTCCTTCGTCAATGACATGAATCAAGAATATAAAAATGAAAGTTTGGAGGAGTGGGAACAACCACTCATTGCAACTATCTACCATCGAGCTTCTTCTTCAAGTGATGATGAGGACCTAGTAGTGGAAAGATATGGCCAACTCATCTCTAAATTAGCAAAGGATTGGTCAGAGCTGAAATACCAAGTGGATTTAGAGGTGCTACTACTGCCAAATTGGTGCAAACTTGATGATTCATCACACTCAAAGTTCACATGTGGATTGTGCCAAGAAGCCATCAAGCAAGTTAAAGAACAAGCAGGGAAGCCAAGCACACCACTTCCTGTAGTTGCTTCAAGGATGGAATGTGAGGATCAAGAGCCCAAGCCAAGTGACAACCTAGTTGAAGGTAGTCCTCAAGAGGATGTTGGGAAAACAATAGAAGAAGGACAACAATACAGTCTCGAGCTTCTGAGTGATGAAGTAGATCAAATAGTAATGTTGTTCATCAGTCATCAATAATTTCTCCCTCTTCAAGAGCATTTGTAAACCATGGATGATAGGATTTATAACAAGTCCTTGGAGGGAGATTGTGTAATGGATTTTGGTCCCCTTGATGAGGTGCTATCAATTAATGATTTATTTCCATTAGGAGCTGTACTGCAGAGGTATGCTCATGCCAAGGAAGAGCACATCCCAGAAGATGGTAACGATGAAGACATACTCCTTGAGCTCCTAAACGGTGATGCACTAGAGTTTTTGGATTGGAAGAGGGGTTCATTCTCCGCCTATAGTGATAGTGAACAAGGGGAAATGAGTGAATGTCATGATGAGATGCATGAACAACAAAGAGAAGAAGAAAAAGGCAGGGGTATTGAGATAACTGCCAACAAAGATGAAGCACCTGGTTGACTACAAGATGCAACTTGGAGTCCTTCCGCCATGATCATTGTTGATCCTCCTTCATATTCAGATGGCTCAATAGGAAATATTTGTGCATGTCATTAGACCATGACATTGAAAACCACATAAATAAGGACAACACTTGGGAAAGGAAGTGGGAAAATGTGCTGCCTTTTGAGGATAGTAATCAGGTGGACACCAGGTTGACGAAAAATCAATGAGACAAAGTCTTTCTTCTCAAAGAACAGCTGATAGGGATCACTAATCCCGCATAAGATGTGGAAGGGGTATTTTTTGCTCCGTTCTCCTAGCCTTATGCAAGCTTAATGTCCAAAGTGTTGCACCCTCCACCATGCCTTCTCGAGGCTACCAATGCACCTATCGACAATACTGTGCTCACTCTTGCTTGTCAAACGTTGCCACCTCTATGTGACAACATCCAAGTTTTATCCTTCCTTGCTCCTATTGATTTTCATAGCTACATTTATCATTTTGATTATGGGAATGAAGGGAGATGAACTTGCTTATGGATCAACCATGGGTTCAACGAATCACCTCAATTGCTGATTTTTCATGATGAAGTGATTGAACTTGAATGTTGTAATGTTGAACTTCCTTTTTCTGAGTATAAAGATAAATTTACATGGTTAAGAACTACAATTATTTTCCTATTACTTGTGCATGCATTATGAAATCCAATGGGTGTGAATGTTCATTTTCTTTTCTTGAACATAATGCTTTTTAAATATCTTTGTACATAGCCCATTTTGAGTAGTGTAGGTTTCCTATAAATACTTCGCTTTCTTGATTTCCTTAGGTTAGTTGGTTTCCTGTAGGATAGCTACTTTAGATTAGTTTTCTTGCTATTTTCTCTCACTTTTCTGCTTTGGTTAGTTTAGGTGTTTTATTTTCCTTTGCTTCTATTTTCTTTTTGTTTGTTTTCACTTTGTTGCTGCTTTGCCCGAGGTCCCTCTACTTTTGGCTGGGCACATCTATGCATACAACAACCATACTTATCGCTTGGGGTTGTTCTATGTATTTCTTTGATAAACTCTAATCAAGTCTTCATAGTGGATGGTGAGGATCTTTTGTTAGTGTCAAGTGATCTGGGTGTTTGATTCAAAGAGGATAAGTTGTTGGTTAAGCCTGAATTTGATGTATTCTGGAATCTTATATCTCTCACATATTTTAAGAATCTAGAGGTCATTCTAGGTCCTTTGTGAGGTCTAGTTAAGTGAAAAATGTAAAATTCTGCTTTAGTGCCACTGTGATTCTCAACCTTGAGCATGAGCTTCAATGCTTGTGGGTTGAAATAAAAATAATTGGAAATTAAAAATCAAAAGAAAAGAAACAAAAGAAAGAAAGAAAAATATTGAAAATAAAAAGAAAAAAATTCAGCTTTTCAAGGGTATCCGAGTAACTCTACCGGGGCTATGGACGTATGATCGGTAGTAGAGGAATGTTCGAGAGAATCGTAGTGACAACCTCATCAGGGCTATAAATTCCTGACTGGAAATGAGGCAATGTCCTAGATGCTTTTGGAGTTAGAATAAACTACATAGCTTAACTTGATGAAGCTTAGGTTCCTCTAGCAACTGAAGGATGGGAATTAATGTAGTTGTACAAACTTGGATTTTCAGCATATTGAAGGTTGTATTAATTAGTGGTTTTGATCCTTTGGTCGAGCGTTTGGTATGTTTTCACTAGCGTGAATATTGGGACCAGAGATTCTAGGTTCATGATTCCAATTTGTCATCAAAATGCTTTGGAGCATTTCCCCAGCAAGTCACCATTTGTTGTACATGTTTTGCATACACACCCTATCGTGGGTAGGGACCCCCTCTTTTCACTCTCGATAGGATACTTTTCTCCCATCTCATTTTGTGTGCCCCTTTCCTAGAGCCTAAATTGGTCATGTGCCTTCAAATGATCAAATTCCTCTAACCAAATTCACCTACTTGATTTTTTCCAAGTCTTGCTTTTACGGAAGTGCCCCTGCAAGTTTCCCTTGGCCCGTTGCCTCGATGTCCACCAAGTCTCACAAACACATAGTTGTGGGTTGCCTCATACAGTTCACCACTCATGTTTCATTGTTGAATAGCGACTAATGCCCACCTTTCACCCGCATGGTGGGCTCTACACTTAGTTTCTAAGTTCGAGCCTTGACCAAGCATCCAAACAAGTGTGAGATTCCACATCTCACCTAACCTGGGTCCGCCATACAAAGAAACCAATGCATGTCATTAGTGGAAATTGGCCCATAAATGTTACTCCATGCCATTCATTTTACTTGGGGCATTCAAATTTGGGTGAAGCAAAGTCCCCCTTCCTTTTTTTGTTTTTTGCCTTGACCCTGCTAACTTGGTCCCTAATTGGTTGATTTTCTTTTTCCTTCATTTTTCACTTTGGGGACAAGTTTCCTATGGATTTGGTAATTTTTTGTAATACCTAAGTGAACTACCAAGGTTTTGTTAAGTTTTGGAAAGTTCTAGAAATTTCATTCTAGAACTCCATCCCTCCTTTGCCATTTTCCCTTCCATCCACCCCCGGCGTTCTAGCTCCCAAAACTCGGCCCCTTTGTGGCCATTTGGAACTTTCCTTCTGGGTTGCCATCCCTCCTTTGTCATTTTTCCTTGTGTCTGTCCCCAGTGTTCTGGCTCCTGGAACTCGGCCCCTCCGTGTCCATTTCTGAAACTTCATCCCTGCTTTATTATTTTTCCTTCCATCTGCCCCCAGCATTCTGACTCCCAGAACTTGGGTCCTTCGTGGCTATCTAAAACTTTCCTTTCGAGTCATCATCCCTCCTTTGTCATTTTTCCTTCCATTTTCCCTCAGTGTTCTAGCTCTCGAAACTTGGCCCCTCTGTGGCCATTTCCAAAACTCCACCCCTCTATGGTCATTTTCAAAACTTTATCCCTCATCATTTTTCCTTTCTTCCACCCTTGGCATTTTGTCTCTTGGAACCTGGCCCCTCCATGGCCATTTTCAGAACTCCACCCCTTCGTGGCCATTTCTCAAACTCCATTCCTCCTTTTCCATTTTTCCTTCTGTCTGCCCCCAACATTCTGGCTCCCGGAACCTGGCCCCTCTGTGGCCATCCAAAAATTTCCTTCTGGGTTGCCATCCCTCCTTTGTCGTTTGGCCTTCCGTCCACCCCCAACATTTTGGCTCCTAAAACTCAGCCCCTTTGTGCCCATTTCCAGAACTCCATCCCTCTGTGGCCGTTTCTGTAACTCCATCCCTCCTTTGTCATTTTTCCTTCCATCTACCATCGGTGTTTTGGCTCCCAAAACTCGGCCCCTCCATGGCTGTCTGGAACTTTCCTTCCAAGTTGCCATCCCTCCATGGCTATTTTGCCTCTCGTCCGCCATCCACCTTCCTACTCCCATCAGTTTTTGCTCATTGCCTACCATTCATTGTCCTTCTACCCTATGGATCCTACACCCCAGAGCACACATTAATGTTTATGGTCCAAATGGGCTCCAAATATTCATGTATGCAGGATTCAAGGAGCCTACTGTGGGTTCATCGGGGAAAAGCACACAACTCCTGTCACCATTCATTTTATGCCAACCTTTCCTCATAGCACCAATCAATAGAGTTGACATTAGAAGAAAGCCTATGTCAAGGAAGTCAATGAAAAATCTACAAATGGTGTCCTTGAAGGTGGTGGGATGTAGCAAATGTTTCCTCTCTCCAAACAAATGATCACGATCTGTCAGGAGTTGTCTCATCATCTGATCCATTTAACAACGATGCAAAGTTGTAGGTGAGGTTCATCTAATCCAAAGGACAATGTCGTGAATGCATCAAGCAAAGAGCATCCTTCAAAAATTTTCACCTATAGTGAAAAGGGTAATCAGAAAAAATTACAAAATTGCTACAACACCTAACTACTAGATGATAAAATAGGGAAAAGACAAAAGATGTATTTTAAATTGCTAAATATTGTGGGGTAGGTGGATCCCTAGTGCATTCATATATGAGCCACACAATGTAATTCAATCCTAGCCATTCATTTGAGCTTTGGAAAACTATAAATAGGGGCTTTCCCCTCATTTGTAAAGGGTTGGAGGAGTTGTTGTAAAAATAATTTGCAGCAATAGAAGATAGCATTGCATGATTTTATGGATGTTTTCTTTGATTTTTATCATCTTGCATGCATGGATCTACCTTCCATATTAGTTTTAGTTTTAGTTTCTTGAATGTAAGTGGTTATTGTGATTGATGTTTCAGTATTTAATGAATTTCCAGCTCATGCTTTTTGTGGTTCATTGATGATGAATCACTTTGCAAAGCTAGTATGAGATTCTTTCCTTTATTGCTACAACTTAGTTCGATTGCATGTGCATGTTGTTTTTGTGTAATATGAAAATATGCAATCCTTAGAAGATTGCACTGGTTTTTTGTAACTATAGGATCCTCTTGGCCACGCAAAACCTAGTTTAGGGAGTTTTTCTACTATAGTATCCTCCATAATCACTGTTCATTCATGGTTTCAGGTCTAAGAACTTCCTCTCTTCCCTACTCTTTTTCCTTTTCTTAAGTGACCTATGCTAAGGTTCATTGCACATTGTACAACTAAATCCAATGATAAAATGGAGTTCAAGACTGTTGTTTGAACCTGAAGCAAGTGCAAAACAACTCTCCCATCCTAAGAACTCCATTTGTAGATCCAACTTCCCCACTTTGTGATTCTAGCAAATCACATAAAACAACTGAGATATTCCAAGCACTTTCAAGACCTGACATTAGATACCTTGGGATAGTGTTCTACAATCTGATTGTGGAATATTTTCTTTCAAGAGAGGTAGTGCACCTATGTATCACCTGTGTTTAGAAAGTGTGCAAAACACCGCATCAACAAAAGGGAGGTTATGGTAGGTAGGATTACCAAACATTAGCAGATGGTGAAATTTTTTTTTGATAAAAAGGCTAGACAAAGGGACTTTGCAGTTGGTGATTAAGTTCTTCTCTGGGACATGAGAAGGGAGGCAAAAGGAGCACATAAAAAGTTTGATTCTCTCTTGAAAGGACCTTTCCTGATCAAGCAGCTTGTTGCTGATCATGCCTATCAATTGGCTTTCCTGATGGTACTGTTCTAAACTTTGTGCCTCCATTTTAGTCTTTGTCGTGGGTTCCTATAAGTTTCTAACTTCTTGTTATGCATTCTATAAATTTTGAAACCTAAGTTGTTGATGCTCAGTATTTTTAACCATGTCATTGGGTTCATTCTCTTCCTAACCTCTCGATGGCCAGGCTTTTCCTTTGTCTTTTGTGGTGTCAAATATGTCGGTCCATTGTGTAGTCGGGGAGTCGAAGGTTTATATAACTTCGTAACTCTCAACTTTGAATTACAGATTTTTAGATTTTTGCGAAAAGGAAATATGTTGTTCACCCGTATGTTTCGAGGTGCTTCCTATGCATTAAATAAGGAACAAGGTACAACCTAGAGATGTCTTATCAAGGATTTTTGTAAAGAACACAAATCTTAGGGTTTCCTTTACCAAGGATTAAAATTGAATGATATATTAATTCAACACCAAACATACATCCTGTCACTTGCATATTAATCCTATCATGAAGATTTATTTGTCTGAACCTACAATAGCACCTCTTTCATTTGTAATTATTTCTTCAAGCGTACGAGTGTTTCCCTGTGTACTATGAGCTCATGTAGTTTGGAATTGAAAATCACTAGCTCGTCGTAAGGGACATAGAGTTGAAATCCTTTGAGCTAGAAGAATTCTAGGCATGTTTGGAAAGTGACAAAAGAACTATTATCGACGCAAAATTACTAGAAAGTGGATTAGCTCACACTGGGGTTTTCTAGAAGTTGTTCTAAGTATAGACCTAATAGGCCCATATGCGTGAGAAGATACATTCCAGATAGATAGGAAATTAAAGTTGTGGATGGAACTATTGTTACTAAAATTTCTTCTAGAGATATTTCTCATGCGCTAAGGATCCCTGAGAGAACACCCTTGAAGGACATGTTTGTTGCAACGACAAGTGAGTTTTTCAAAGTCAATGAAAGCTGGTGCAAAATTTCTATGGCCAAAGGGTGTTTGAAATCAGAGAAAAGAGGTAAGTCATAGCTTCTTGTCAAACTTAAAAGAATGCATTTCAAAGAGGAAATTGCAGATGCCATTGCTTTGTTGCATCACATTGTTGGGAATGCAAAAATTGAGTCCTTTGAAGATTGGATGTGTCATTTTAGTTTGGATATCTGTGATGAAAATGTGTTCATTGATTAGGCCAAAATAATTTACTTCCATTTGAATGAACAATTAGTCAATTTTCAAAAAACTGCTACTTTACATCTATGTTCTTGCTTAACATATATTATAGCTAGTCAAAGGTCATTTTGGCCAGGATTAAAACCACAGATACCTCCAACTTTTGGAATGCCTGTGTATAAGTGCTACCCACAGTTGACTAAGTAGGTTGGAATGGGAGAATTTTCCCTTGTCAATGATGCATTCTTAATGGAAGCTATGAGGAAATATGATGGAAACCCTGAAGTGTTTTTTTCTTCTAAATCAATGTCTCTTGTATTAGAATTTGGAAATTTTTATATACAATTTGATAGATTTTCCTACTCGAGGATAGGAGGTTTTGATAAAGCCCCACTAAAATTTCCTAGATATCCTAAAGAAAAGTTGATGTTCCTAGAAGTTTGTAGACAAATGGCTGTTGTGAATGTAAAATACATGAATATGGGAAAGAAGGGGTATGATTTCCCATTGAAAACCCCATATTTCACATGCAAAAATAATCAAATGGCCAAATGTGTTGAAGGACTTCTCAAAGAATACAATCTCCAAAATTTATTCATGAGGGCCAATTTTGATAGCAAGGGTTTTGTGAAACAAAATTTATATGGAGGAAATTCATATCAGCATCAGCCTTCTATTGAGGATTTTTGGTAAGATCGTGTTGATGAAAATGAAGTCCTGAAAAGAGATTACATGAGATTAAGCCTTGGGAAGATACAAGATTTGGGTCTTCCTTTCCATATTTCTAAGGGTACAATTGATGATTCGGTGGTCATTGACCCCGAATATGAGAAGTTGTTTGATAAATCTCATCCCAAGTTTGATTGGAATGGAAATTAAGTCTTGGATATGAACATACAGGCTGCCAAGTCATGAAAAGAACTTAGGATTGGCTAGAAGGAAAATGGTGACAAGTGGCAGGTTCTACTCAAGAACCAAAATCTTCTCAGAAAAATGAATAGGGGTCCACTAAGACTATTATAGTGGGCACATCATCAGGGAGAATGGCTACAAGATCTTCCAGTGCAAACTCACAGTCTAGGGGTGATGGTTAAACTGAAGTCTTTATGTCAACAGGACAGTCCATCTACCCTTACTCCTAGAAAGAAAGTCAATCAAACAAAACCCGTTCTTGAGGATTTTGATGCTATTTTTAATAAAATTGTTGAAGATAATACGTTCCTTCCATTGTCTAAAGTACTCTCTTCCCCAGTGTAAATATACCGATTACTCCTAGTGAATCTAGAGAAATTTCTTTAGAGAATAAGAATTTTTCTTTGATTGAAGCTTCCCCAGTATGGTTGAGGAAATCAGTAGAGGAAAAGAGGAAGTACACTCCTACAACAATAGTTGGAGTAGATACAGTTGTAAAGCTTATCCAAACTTCTTCAAGGCCAAAGAAAGCTCGAAAAATGTGAAGAATACTGACTGATCCTACTTCTGGTAATCAAGTGTTGGAAATTATTGACCCTATAAAAGATCTGAATGAGAATGAGATAAAAATAGTTGACTATAAAGTCACATATTTCGATATGGGGACCCAAACACTTGAAGGTGATATATATCATGTTGACTATTTAGTCAATGCTTTGATCAAGTGGGTAAAAGAATAAAGGAAATAAAAAGTGGCATTGCAATCCTAGGTTCTTAATTTGAAGAACTTTATTTCTTCTATAGTTCCTTCTTCTATATCTTGTGGAGCCTCAAGTTCTTAAACAAGAATCATTGATGAGTCCACAATGTAATTGATCAAAAAAAACCTGAGCTATGCCAAAAGTGTTAGCGAATGGATTGATGAAATGTTTGAAGAAAATATCCTCTTTATCAATAAGTCTATTTTTTTCTATACCCAGGTTGTTGAAAAAAGGAAGGAATTGATGGTAGAGCTGCGACAGATTAGAAAAGATCAGACTAGTCTCTATGTGCTTTCACAAGAAATCAAAGAGTTGATTTCCATGGATCAAATGAAATTAATTAATGAACAAATCATGAGTGATCCAAAGGATTTAGACCCCTCATGGCACAATTCATTGGAATGGAAATTAAGTGTTTATGACACCTTGGTAAAGGAGATTTCTATAGTACTCAAAAGGTACCTAGACATGCTGGTGGAGATCAAAGGAAATTGTCATGATCTAAAAGTTGAGATAACTAATGAGTTTGATGAGAGGAAATTCTAAATTCAAAGGAAATTTTTCTGGAATTTAAAGAAATATTCAACAAGGAGATGGCCGATCCTATCACCATGACTAAAGAATATTACTTGAAGCTCAGTAGACTACAAATTTATCTCACTTATTTTAAAATTGAAGCAAGTAGGAGGTTTGACACATTGAATGAGTCTAAAGTAGCTCTAACCAAAGTAAGAACTAGGCTACATATTACCACAACTCTAGGGAGAAAAGAGTTACTTGCAATTATTTCTCAATACAGGGATTACAAAACCATGATGGAGGCACAAGAGAAACAGTTGCAACAGGAAGCAGTCGAAGATCTAGAAGATGAAGAGGTTGAAGTGGGCGGAGATGATACATAATTAATTTTTAGTATTCCATGATACTTTCTTTATTTTGGATCTTTTAAGTTTAAAACTCTTTTAATTATTTGGTGTGGTTACTTTCAAGAAACTGTTAACAAGACAATCTGTTTATGCTTTAAATATGGATTTGGCTGATGTGCTTAGGATCTTTTGGGAAAACTTTGATTTTATCATTAGAGTAAAACTCTATTATCTGAATATTTTCTTTTTGTTATTTTGATATAGAAGACAATGGTGGAATTTATGCATTCACAATCTTTGAATTATGACATATGAATTTGTTCTACTCATGTTGAATGTCTTGCCAATGTTTAATCTATGATTGGAATAATATATATTTTGACTTGTTGCATCACTCTAATATCATTTATTTATGAATAAGGATTTTGTGTTGATATTTGATTTCATTCTAGTTGTGAAGTATTTCCGATTTGATGTATGAAGTTGAGAAATACCTTTAAAGATTTCAGGTTAAAAGCCCCTTCCTTTATTTTCCTTTTTGTTAAAAGCAACAATAGTTAAAAATCATTCCTTGAATATCAAACGAAGGTAGCTACCACCTTTTAAAATAAGTAGAGAATCAGTATGAGAATTACATGATTACCAATTCAAATGTGGTTACATTTGTCACCTTAGTGGGCATGAGAATATAGAGTTAGGTGATAAATATTTTAACCAACATGAGGAAAGATAGTTCAAGTACCAAAGCATAGCAGTGGAGATATATTTTTTCATACGATGACAAAAAGACAATAGCTCATTCATGATGAATAGTCTAAAGAAAATCATGAGGCATTTTGATATTCATGATAATGTAATAAGTCATACGATAGTTCTATCAAATGGATTAAATGCAAGAAACAATCATGATGCTAGCAAAGGTGACTATGAACATTGGAGTTATAGAAAGTACAAGGATAGTCATAATGCCAAAGGACATGGTATTCTTTGTCTCTTCAATATGCATGATGATAGCTCAATAGTTAAGATAAAGCGTAATCATAAAGGTCATGTAGTTGTAGAATTTTTTGAAGCACAAAATATATGATAGTTGTATTCTCAGCTTTGCTAATGCCATTCAAACATGTGATATAGATAAGTATGAAAAGATACCACCATGGAAGCCTATGAAATATATAGACCTTGATCTCTTTTAAAATGTTATTTGATATTCATATATTAATATATGAAACTTTTATATTTTACTACAAAGCATATGGAATATACAAAACAATGCAAATGGAATTAGTGTTTTAAGGAAATTCTTGATATCTTACTGCTAGAAACAAAACCTTGGTACCTGTAACACTACGTGAAGCCATATCCATGAGAAATGAAGACTCAAAGTGGTTATGAAAATATTGGAGCTTGGGTGGCCCTTGGACTTGCAAGCCAGTGAAAAGGGTAGTGTTCATAAAGGAATGGAAAAGATGCGTGGAGTTTTGAATTATACCTGCACTGTGCAATGGCATTGAATCTTTTTGAAAACCATTTTTTCTTTCACGAGGCAACATTTTCTTGTGGAACAATTAACTGAGGAGGCTCTTTTTTCAACTACCCACCCTCTCATGAATCTCATTCATATTATAATATTGCATGATCTCTTTATTGCAAAGGAAATTATGACATTGTTGCTCACTACTACATGGCATCAAGGAGAACAAGAAAGTGGAGTCAATTCCTGCAAAATGCAAAAAACATTAAGGAAATATGGAGGTAACGATCATGGGGGAGATGTAAATGAGAATGCATAGAAAAAAAACAAGGAGATTCATCATCTATTCTGCATATGAGATCAAAATGAGAGAAGTATAAAAAACCCTTGTTTTATTTCCTCTTCCATAAAAAAAATCACTTGCATAGAGAATCAAAATATATGCTTAGTATTTTCAATCACTGATAGAGCTCAGAGACAATCATAAAATACACAGACAATAACAATAGCATTTTTAATGTTTGTTGTATTAAAAATTAGCTCAAAGTAGTGTTGTTCCTCTTGGTGAAAGAAACTTACCTTGATACACACAAGCAACTCCAGAAAGCCCTTCAAAAAGCCCTCATTTCTAGCAACATCAATCTTTCATCTATATTACATCCATGGTAGCACCCAAAAAACTTCTAGAATGTGCAAATGAAATGAAATTCAATGAGTGGTGTGGTTTTTCCTTTAGAGTTTCAACCCTAGCACATGTCAATTAACTTAAGGTATTTTTTTCTTTTGATTGAAAATTTGCAATACAACGAATGCCTTCGTGGTATGTTATGCTAGTGTGTAGGAGTCTTTAAGGCTTTTATTTATTTATGTATTTGATTCTCATTTGGTCGAGCCCTGACCTTTTATTTTGCATTAATCTAAAATTTGAAACATTTTAATTAAGTGATATAGTTATAAATCACTTAGTTATAAATGTTATTTTAAATGCAGAGTAAAGGTGTTATGATATGTAAATGCCTTTAAAAGGATTTAGTTGTGCTTTTATGCTTTTTCAAGCATATATGGAGGTTGAAGGAGGTTTGCAAACATATGGAGAGAATATAGGAGTGTTTCATCACCTTTTGGAGGGAATGAGAGCATTTGGAGGTTGGTTTCTTGTGCCTTTATGGTAGACTTGGTCAAAGTTGACTTCTTCAACACATTGGAGTTCTTTTGGAGAGGATTCAGTTGTTACTTTTTAGGCTTTTGGGGGGCATCCAACCCAACTTAGTTTCTAGATCCTTTTTTGGTGGATTTTTGGAGGGAGTTGGAGATATAGTTACCTTTTGACTCATTTGTACTCAGTTCTTACTAGCTCTTTCTCTAATTTATGACTTTTTCAGTCCTTTTATAGATTTTTCCATACTTTGTAGCTCTTTTGGACATGAATAACAGTGAAGACCTTGGATAGCAGTGATTGGAGTATTTTTTCCTTCTTACTCTTTTGTTTTATTGTGTGCATATTATTGATTGATTAAATTAATTTTGAAATCTTGTTTATTTCTTTGTAATTTTGTCTCATGCTAAGCACCTTTTTATAGAAAAGTATGTTAACATAGGTTATAATTTGTGTCAAGATGCAAATGTCTTTTAGTTGTGAAGTTACCTTCCTCCTAGGAGTTTGAGCATTAGGACCTCCTTATAAAACATTTATGCAAAGATATACAAAAGTGAGTTGTGCAAGTTTGGTTTCAAACGTTGTAATCAAGTGTCTGTAATATGAGTTTTAGGTCATGGTTTAGTTTGGTGTATCACCTCTTTATTTTAATTTTCAATTTTCAGTTTATGCATTTTCTCTTCCCCCTTTCCTTGGTTGAATAGTAGAGTAGTTTAGGTGATAACCATTTATGAATTTGACCTTCTTTGGAGGTTCCTTCTCACTACAAGTTTCCCACAACCTGAGAATGTTCCCATGTGTCAATACATTACTAAACCTTGAGTTCAGTAGGGTGTAAATCTAATTGATAATAGGTATATGGTTGAAGGATTAGGTTGAGGTTCCAATGTATAGGTTAGAGGGTATATTGGTTGAGCGTTGAGGGTTTAAGGGTTGAGGATTGATGGATTAAGGGTTGAGGGTTGAGAATTGAGGGTTGAGGGTTTAATGTATAGGGTAGAGGGTGGAGGGTTTAAGGGTTGAGGGT
>VDFB02292592.1:0-47541 GCA_007258455.2 Sequoia sempervirens
TTGTTCATCTTTGTGTATGCATAAAATAGATATTTACACTTGCACCTACATGCTTAGATAGTTGCTCTCTTGTCCATCTTTGTGTATGCATACAATATATATCTACACTTGCACCTACATGCTTAGATAGTTGCTCACTCGTTCATCTTTGTGTATGCATACAACAGATATTTACACTTGCACCTACATGCTTAGATTTATTGATTCTTACATTAATATATACACTCTCATTCAATAGACGTACACATCCTCACACACATTCACATAGTTGTATTCTCTTACCATGTAATCCATATATTGACTTTCTTTTATACATTTACATTCTCTACCTTATATCCTCCTATGCACATTTGCATTACATTCTAATATTTAAACATGTTTCATTTTTATGTTATCTTACTCTTCTTTTTCTTTTTCATTTTTTTTGCTTTTCTCTATTAATTTTATTTCATTGGGATATTCCTCTACTTTTCTCCTCCTATTTTTCTCCCTTTTCATAGGGTTAGCTGACTAATTTGGTCTTTTTCCTTGTTGGATAGATTCTCCCATATCTATTTAAACTCTCTTGGCCTGTTACTATTTTTCCCATTTTCTTTTCTAACTCGATCTCATTCTGATGATGGATCATGGAGCATGATCCTAACGATTGATGTTAGTAAATATTACATAGTCAAATTCAGAAATCTATTCATATTGATATCATGGGCTGAAAAATTCATTGTTTTTGTTCAACTATTAGAATTTCATAGTAAAGTTGATAAAATCTTTAAAAATTCATTCTAGAGACACTTCTCATGTTGGAGAAAGTCCTAACTACTGTCCCTCTCCCTAGCCTAATGAGAATGGCATCGTCTAGTGTTAGGCCAACATTCTATACCTGAGATTGATTTTGGCCTTTCGCTTTCCCACCATCATGTAACAAACGCGTTGTCCTATGTAGGCACACGTTTAGACTTCATCACACCCACCACATTTACAACAACAAACTCATTAAGTGCCCAAATGACATGGGCACAATTCAAAAATGGTCCTTCACATAATCATTTTAGGAATTCTCTTTTTCATCATCAATTTTGGCCTCATCTATTTATAAATGACCTCAATTGAAGAACAATCATATCAATAAATGATTCTATTCAAGATTGTAATCTCCTTAGTAAAAAGGGTTATTCAAAGAGTAGAATCTTGTCATCATTATGACTTCACATTAAGAGTATAAAGCAACCAAGCGGGTGACAACTCATACTTAATAAGTAATCCCACCTATGGCTCCAATCAAGTAGCAATTTATAAACTCAAGTGATCAACCTAATCACATAGGTGAGTCTCAACCATGGTATATCCTATTTCTAGGATAAAGTCAATAATCATCAATCAGTCCAATCATGTTGATTAATATAAACCTATGTGTTCCAAACAAGGATCAAATAAACAACCCAACCTTGGTTCCAATGGATAACATGTAAATATCCCAACCTAGTAGGTAATTCCTAACCTAGGGTTTTCATTCATTAATCAAATAAATTTCTTGACCCAAATAGGTTATTATCAACCTAGGGTTTCATTCAGTAGTAAAGTAATGATCAAGTGATCATACAAGTATAGATTAGTAATATGACATCTCATCCTATCATATCTTTCATACTATCATTGTTGATGTGTTGCTAAACCTTCTCATTCCTAAGGTTTCCTAGCATTACAAGCTAACAGTGTCAAGTCACTTCATGACATTGATACATTTCACATTATACATGTAGTGTAGGATATCTATGTATAGAAACATCATCTGAGTTCCCATATAGGTATATAAGAGTAATAAATCACTCCCATAAGCTATTCAAGATTTCATCAACTCTAGTATATAATACTAATGATAACAATCACTCCTTACTATGGAGTAATTAAAACACTCATAAAGAAATCATATCAATAAGACTTTTTCGTTCCTACAAGCAAACTAATGCAATTTCCAATTTAAACACACAAGCCAATCAATCTTTTAGTAAAAAGATAAAACATGAAGAGAATAGAATCCCATGCATGTTAATTACTTATTCCAATTGAATCACTAGACCTAAATCTTGGCCCCCTCTTAAAATAAACTTAGCAACAAATCCCTCTCGATTTCTCTCACTAAAGCTTCCTCACAATAACTCTCGGTAAAAATAAGAATCTCTCAATGAAAAATTAGTAGAATAGAGCAGTGTAATGAAGCATAGAAGAAGTGTCTCCAAATGAGGTGAAAATGCCTCATATTTATACCCAAAAACCAACATCTATAACCTACAAACAAGGCTTATGCTATGACACTTCTCAGCCATGTACCGTTGACTTAGCTTAATAATAAAAAGGTGATAGATTTCAATCTCAATAGTCACTCAAACAGGATAGCAGATTGACCCAATGTTGGCCAACATCATTTTGACTAGTTCATAAAGAACTTGCTTCAATTTGGAAATCAACTTACAGGTTAAATAAAATTCTAAATGAAACACAAGATTCATAATATGGCGCTAGCTATCCATCACATTTCCTATTCTTAAGCTTGCAGATTACACAATAAAATAATTTAGTATTCACTTGGCTGCATTTTACCATGTTGACTTGGTCATTGATATTACATTAGACACATAATAAGTGAGTTGACTTCACTCATAATAGAGCTGCCTTATTTATTCTCATAGCACATTGAAATTAGCTTTCATACTTCACATCACGCATAACACATTAACACATCATAATTCATTATGCTTTGTTTATTAAATATGAGCTATTCATTCTTATTTCTTTAATGCAAGATAGCCTATGTGTGTTCAATGCACCATCCCAATGATATATGCAGTTTTGCATAGTGATAATGTTCACTCAAATATAAGTTGTGTGTGGTTTGCTATTTTAGCAATTTTTTCAAAACTTTCAACTCTCATTTGTGGGCTTTATTCTTCTATCATATGCTATCAACCCATACACATGGCTTTGCAGTTATCAATGCCTTGTGTGCAAGGTTATGTAGCACCATGTATTTTGCACTCTTTCTTATGTGATATCCAAATTCATTGTATAGCATTTTAAACTATGTGAGGAATGGCTCATTAATCCTGCACCATTGTTTTGGTAATATATAATATATATCCTCTAATATGTGCTATATATATATCCATTTAATCGGCTATAAATAATATATATAGTATATATATACATAGCATCCAATGCTCATATGTATATACATATATATACATATACTTATTGATAAATAAATTCATTTAAATAATCCATTCGATATTCAAATGAATATGAACAAGTTACTATTTTCACAAACAATATCATATGCGTATATACATACACATATGTTTACCCATATATATTTATATACAATTTAATAATAATGATATATATATTTTTATACATATATAATTATATTAATAAATGCATATACATTTCTGTCACGTACTTCCCACACCTATTAGTATATGATTATATACATATATTACACATATATATCCTTACTTTTATTAAACACATATTCACAATCCTATCGAACGACTTATATACATGAAGTGTATATATCTCGTTGATCAAATATAAACACATAAGGAAGAACTCATATAAGACAAGAGACTCAATCACATAATTCAATTCAAGAATTCTCCTAATAGAAATCACAATCCTATCTAATGCAAACACATGTCTAAAGGATGACTTACCAATATCTTGAGACTATGAATTGACTCAACTATTCTTAGAAGTGAGTGTGTGTGTGAAATCTTAGTAAGGTTACATTAGGGTTTACCTGACCAATCAATTCTCCTGAGTGATACTTCCCCTCGCTTCTAGAGGATTGAATCTATCCTTGCAACCAACTTTGTACAACACCAAGGTAGTTAGATGTTCATAGTAAATCCATTTGCATCATAAAAAAATTGTATAATCAAACCATTAGAATGCTCATATTGGAATACGTAGCATTCAAAACATATTCTTTCCTTGAAATCAATAATATCTTATTGCATATTCCAGTATTTCATTCATCTGATGAACATGTTAAAGTCACCATTAACATCTTCCATCATATTTACTCATAATGGTAAAAGTAACTTTTTAATTATAAAATAGGATGTGACATACTTCCCCCCTTGAGAATCATCATCCCCAATGATTTAAAGCACTTTAACATATAGATAAATTCAAATAAAGGTTTTATTTACCATTTCCAAATCATGTAAGAATTATAAAATATTCTTCCCTCATAGCACCACTCCTTGCAATCTTGTCCTTCTTGGACCTTGCATTGAGTGACTCTTGCTAATGCATAGGGAGAACTTGTGTGCTTCACACATACTTTCTCTCTTAAAGAGCTTATGCACTGTAATCATATTACCTCATATGTACATCTAAAGTACAATAGTAACTGTATACCACATGACACCTATGTCACAATGATTGGAAAACATGTTCTCATTGGTTAATGATTTTATCCTTAGTGTAACCCGAATAGATAAGGAATGTCAGTGTACTATACACTACACCGTGGGTCCCTTCCTTTTCTTTGGTATTTATACCATTGGAAATCTTAAAATACGAGATCATCCATCACTGACTTAACTATTTTCCCTAAGCACATCATTGCTTCCTAATTCAAAATTTTTATCTACCAAAGTTTTTCCTTGATCCTTTCAATCTATTATTCCAATTAACAACCATTTTGGTCTAAGATTAACCCTATTCCTTAGCCTATTTTAGCTTAATAGAGATTCAACCCTTCTTCATATAATGGACCAAATTTCATTGATGAAAAATTTATTGCAGTATAAATATATCACAAATCCTCCAAGATTTGGTTTATCACTTTTTCCTATCTGAATATCTTAAAATAATATATTGAGAATTAGTTCAATTGAATTTATCATAAGATGACAATGGTTTACACAAAACCTTTTCATTATTTTCTTGTTCTCATTTGAGATAACCTTCTTAGGAACATTAAGCAACTGCTTCACACAATATATTATTTAGGACCAAAATCCTATAAATTAAAATTTCTAACCAGCGTTGGTTACGTTGGTGACTTTGTCCACCATAACATTATGTCAGTTCCATTGATATTGAAAGATTAAAATATTCCAATGGTCTACCACTTCCTCACTATCTCAAGAGAGTATACATGTCCTACCGATGATGACATCTTGTCTTCATTTCTTGGCATACTGGACAATATCTTGCCACATACCTTGTAACATCTTGCTCTATCTTTTTCCAGATTATAGTGGTTCCTCATCTAACAAATAATTTTGTCATTCCAATGTCCTGAATATGACATCAATTTACCTCATTTCATTCCTTAATCTTCCCAAAATTTTAGGTACATAGGTTCTTTTTCCATCTCATATTAGCCTATTTTGACTAAATGAAAACCTATTTCGTGGTGTCATGCGACATTTTATTCTCAAGTATAATGGTTAGATATTTGTGAAGATAAATCTCCTTCATCTTCAGACATCCATACCTTGGATTTATTTTTTCCTTTAATCATTTCCAAAGTTGTAACCCGATTTTCAATTTATTCTAACTTTCCTGATGAGTATCTTGTACTAATTCGTGTAAAAATTCTCGTTTAAATATGTTGGTTCCCAAAATATATCAAATTTAATTGCACCTAATTACCAAGCATTAACGTTTCTCAATGAATCCAAATCATGAGTAATTAGATCTTTCCTTACCTATTTCATAGGCAATGATCTTTCCTTTCATGATCAAGTAAACTACCTATCTTTTTCTAAGGAATAAATAATAAAAGCAATTGATCTTCCAATCAAATATATATAAGATATTGTGTGATAAATATTCCTTCCTCATTGGTCATAATCCTTGACCTTTCACTATCTTTCTGCAATAATTCCAATACCTTATCCTTATGGTCATGAAATATATGACTTAATTGACATCATGACTAATGAAAAATTCAAAGAGTTCTTCCAAATCGAAAATACATTAATGACCTTCGTTGTGTGGGGTTCTTTATCTAAGTCAATCCACTCTCTTTCTTCCCCCTTTAGTGTTTCCATGATATTCAATCAACTCCAAGTTGACTTCTTAGCAATATATTTGCTTTCTCAAATTGATTTAACATTCCTCATTATTGGTTTTCGATTGCCTTTTTCTTGCCTTTCTTACCCTCCATGGTATGCCTTGAATATATTTATTCCCAAAGTTAGATTCATCATTGGTCTCTAATCTCATAGATTCAACAATTGGATCGTTAATAAAGAGATCTAATGAATAATCAACAACTTACAAGATAAGAAGCATTCTACTATTCCAATTCTCTTCTCCATGTATACCAACATCCTTTTTGTGGAGGAATATCCATATTCACAAAGCCTCTTTTGTTGATGTGTTATCAACTTAGAGCACTGTTTCCTTACTAATTCTTTTGATTTGACACATAGTGTCACTTTGTATCCAATTTCATTTTGGAACCTCTAAACATAGGCTTACTTTGTTAATCAGTTGGTGAGTTCAATTGATACTTCAACCAATTGATGCTCCATTTGAGACCTTTGTCCAAATTAGTCTGATGTTCATTACAAGTTTCCAACTTGCAATCATCTTTTCAAGTGATTTTGTCCCTATTCTTGGTAACTTTATTCTCATAACCTGAAGCACTCTAAAGTTGCTTGGTTTATTTTTCTCATCTTAATTAGAACTCCAAATTTATCTTGCCAATTTTGGTTGGTGGAACCATGTCCACTTCTTAATTATACACAAGATCTTGATCTTGTTCGAAATCAGATTTTTTTCAAAGTTTTTCCAACCTCTTGGATACCTCCTTTGTTGACTATCTACTTTGATTGAAGTTTCCAATTTATGCCAATAATGTATACTCACAGATTCATAGTATTCTTACTATATCCAAAAATCCTTGACTCTTTGCAACTATAGGTTGCTTCCAATAAGGGGATTATTTCAATTCTTCCTATCCCCTTAGAGCCATTTAGCTATTTCACAGGGTGAAGATACATATTGGTTATCCTTCATAACCTTCCTACATAACCTGATTGCATAATCTTCTGCAATCTAAAGGGGTATCATAACGAGTTAGAGTTTTCAATTCCAAGGATGATTCTTACCCAATCCCAAACTTAAAGAAGTTTTAGGAATCTTAACTTCTCTTTAGTTCTTTTCCTCTTGCCATTTTGGTATAAGAACTTTTCAACCATTATCTTCTGATAAGGTTTACGTAATACTTACATAATGAGCCCATAGGTTCTAGAGTTGAACCTGGTAGCTTTGATACCATGCGTAACAACCTTGGTGTTCTACTCAATAAAATTTTAAAGTTTTCACCTCAAGTGAATGATCCATGATGTCATAACATAGAATTAAAAAAAAATATTTTTCGAAATGTAAATTTACATGCACATTTGAAATCAACACTATTCCAAACTTCCATTGCATTTCATTGTAATTTCACAAATCTTTCCATAACATAGATTTTATATTGAATAGACTCAAGTTTATCATTCATGATTACATTATTCCATATAAATGGGTACAAGATACATACATAGCTCTTATGAGCTTCATTTGGCAATAGATATACAAATTGGTCCTAATGCCATTGCAATGGTGCATACATTCTAGATGTCTCCATTCCCTAGTGCATACACTCAAATTTTCCCCAATACTAGTGTAAAAATCTACAAACCTCAGCCACCAACTGATGAGGAGAAGCATCACTCAAGCAATTTTCTACCAACCACAGACTCAAATGTGGTCCACCACACATCTGTCACATATGACAAGATGGCCCTACCCTTCGACGAAGAGATTGGTTGGTAAAACCTCATAACAATAGCCTATCTGAGCTTGGTGTTGTTTCCTACATAGCTAGAACCTAATCATAATGTAGCTACACCTACAAGTATGAAAATCCTGAACTAGAATGGATAAAAGGAACATAGTGAATTAGTAGTGCAACTAGTGGCAGATTACACTACTTTGGCCAAATTATTCTCACCCAGTATTTTGAGTGTCAGTCTTCCTATTCACATACACTACCATAGCTCAATTTGGATTATGACCATTCATATGCTATGCTTAGGTAATTTCCTTCCATAGGTACTCATTAACCTCATAAATAACCTATTCCCCTATTCCCAAAACATAATGGTATCTCTACAAATAAAGCATAAGCATAAGTTACTCCCTTCAATGGATATTATAATCCCAAGTATAACATATGAGCTTTTCTAGTCCACAAATTAACTTTGCATAAACAACTTAACAAGCTATTCCCTTCAACAGACAACCTAGTCCCAAGATTAACTTTATAATCTAAAGTATAGTTGCATAAGCTTCATCAATCATAGAATAATTATTCATAATTTTTGACACCATTCAGGAATATATCCCGACCATAAGTGTTCTCATCAAGAGTATAATCTCATTTATAAATGACCTCAATTGAAGAACAATCATATCAGTAAATAATTCTATTTGAGAGTGTAATCTCCTTATTAAAAAGGGTTATTCAAAGAGTATAATCTTATCATCATTATGACTTCACATTAAGAGTAAAAAGCAACCAAGCAGGTGACAACTCATACTTAATAGGTAATCCCATCTATGGATCCAATCAAGTAGCAATTCATAAACTTAAGTGATCAACCTAATCACATAGGTGAGTCTCAACCATGGTATATCCTAATTCCAGGATAAAGTCAACAATCATCAATTAGTCCAATCGTGTTAGTTAATGTAAACCTATGTGTTCCAAACAAGGATAAACTAAAGAACCCAACCTTGGTTCTAATGGATAACAAGTAAATATACCAACCCAATAGGTAATTCCTAACCTAGGGTTTTCATTCATTAATCAAATAAACTTCTTGATCCAAATATGTTATTCTCAACCTAGGGTTTCATTTGGTAGTAAAGTAATGATCAAGTGATCATACAAGTATAGATTAGCAATATGACATCTCATCCTATCATATCTTTCATAATATCATTGTTGATGTGTTGCTAAACCTTCTCATTCCTAAGGTTTCCTAGCATTATAAGCTAACAGTGTCAAGTCACTTAATGACATTGATACATTTCACATTATACATGTAGTGTAAGATATGTATGTATAGAAACATCATCTGAGTTCCCATATAGGTATATAAGAGTATTAAATCACTCCCATAATCTATTCAGGCTTTCATCAAATCTAGTATATAATACTAATGATAACAGTCACACCTTACTATGGAGTAAGTAAAGAATTCATAAGGAAATCATATCAATAATAATTTTTTGTTCCTACAAAAAAACTAATGTAATTTCAAATTTAAACACACAAGGGAATCAATCTTTCAGTAAAAAGATAAAACATGAAGAGAATAGAATCCCATGCTTTTTAATTGTTTATTCCAATCAAATCACTAGATCTCAAGATTGCACCCCTCTTAAAATCAACTTAGCAACAAATACCTCTCAATTTCTCTCACGAAAGATTCATCACAATAACTCCCAGTAAAAATAAGAATCTCTCAATGAAAAATTAGTAGAATGGAGCAGTGTAATGAAGCATAGAAGAAGTGTCTCCAAATGAGGTGAAACTTCCTCATATTTATACCCAAAAACCAACATCTACAAACTACAATCAAGGATTATGCTATGACACTTCTCATCCATATACCATTGAATTAGCTTAATAATAAAAAGGTGACAAATTTCAATCTCAATAGTCACTCAAGCAGGATAGCAGATTGACCCAATGCTTGCCAACATCATTTTGACTGGTTCATAAAGCACCTGCTTCAATTTGGAAATCAACTTATAGGTTAAATAGGCTTCTAAATGAAACACAAGATTCATAACATGGCGCTAACTATTCATCACATTTCCTAATCTTAAGCTTGCAGATTACACAATGGAATAATTTAGTATTCACTTTGTTGTGTTTTACCATGTTGACTTGGTCATTGATATTACATTTGACACATAACAAGTGAGTTGACTTCACTCATAATAGCACTACCTTGTTTATTATCATAACACATTGAAATTATCTTTCCTCCTTCACATCACACATAACACATTGATTCATTATGATTTATTTATTAAATATGAGCTATTCATTCTTATTTCTTTAATGAAAGATAGCCTGCACATGTTCAACACACCATCCCAATGATATATTCGGTTTTGCATAGTGATAATGTTCACTCAAATATAAGCTATGCATGGTTTGCTATTTTAACAATGTTTTCAAAACTTTCAACTCTCATGTGTAGGCTTTATTCTTCTATCATATGCTATCAACCCATACACATGGCTTTGCAGTTATCAATGCCTTGTGTGCAAGGTTATGCATGGGTTATGTAGCGCCATGTATTTTCCACTTTTTCTTATGTGCTATCCAAATTCATTTTATAGCATTTTAAGCTATGTAATGACTCATTAAGACCGCACCATTGTTTCGGTAATATATAATATATATCCTCTAATATGCGCTGTATATATCCATTTAACAACCATAAATAATATATTTAGTATATATATACATAACATCCAATCTCATATGTGTATACCTATATACATATACTCATTGATAAATAAATTCATTTAAATAATCCATTCAATATTCAAATGGATATGACCAAGTTACCATTTTCACAAACAATATCACATGCGTATATACATACACTAATATTTAACCATATATATTTATATACAATTCAATAATAACGATATATATGTGTTTATACATATATACTTTCTTTTTTTTGATACGTAAGGTGATATTTCATAGATAGAAAAAGCTTTACAAACGTCTGCTGAGCAGGAAATTTTCAATGAAGACCATCAGACCACCAAAAAGAGCTAGCAGAGGTCATTTTCATGCAGTTTAAAACATAAAAGTAGCTAAACGAAGGAAAACTGACAAAGTCCTAACCACCACAACAGCCAAATACTATATCTCGAGTTCATGTAAGCAGAGAATGCTAGAAAAAGAGCTATCAGAACATATAGCTACTGAAATACCCGACTAATCACCAGAAACCATTGACTTCTGCGAAGCATATGAAACCTTCGACCCAATCCATCCCCTCCACCGGAACAATTTTCATTTTTCTTTTCAGAAACTCCACAGCCACGTCGGCAAGTTTTCGGTGACGAGATAAAGCAGGTCCTTTGAGGTCCAGAAGAAACGGATACACTTTGACCGCTTCATCGGAATCCCAGAGGGAGATGAGGTCTTCAGGGCGCGGAATGCCCTTGCCACTAAAAGCCGCCTTTAGGGTAATGTCGAGACCGCCCAACAAATCCTTTCGAAACAAACGAACCACCAAGTCCCTGGCCACTGGCTTCGGAATACCTAAATCCAGGAGGACGGCGAGGAACCGCGATGAAATTTGAGCATTGTCGCGGGCATATTCTTTCCTCACAAGGTGGCCTTTGCCTAAGACCATCTTCACAGCCGCGAGCGTCGTCGGGTCATCCTCGAGCAAAATACGCTTTAGGCGCTGTTCTGTGATTTCGCGAAATGCAATTTGCCTTTCCGTCGCAGTTAATGAAACGGGAGTGTCCACCCCAAAGGAGACCAGCTCTTCCGACGAAATGAGGATAGTAAACTTCGACCGCGTCTGCTTCTCCATTGACAGAAATTTGCCGAGCGCACCCTGCCACAGAAAAAGCAAACAAACAAAGCAAAAACCAAATGTCGTGCCCATACTTAGTAACGGGCAACATAAACATAATAAAGCCCCGAATAATGATCCTACAGATCACATATACGGAAGAAGATTTTGGAGAACAAATCTGTCCTTAGCATGAGAGGAAAGCCGCCTCCGTCCAACCAACCCAGTTTCATGATTAATGCGAATAATGGTCTATTCCACTCGGCACTTCCATGGTTAGGACAAAGATATCCGTGCCCAACGTGTCAATCAAGCGACACCGTGGGAATTGATCCCAACATGCCTCTACGCCACCTAAAGACTGCGGTTTCACCAATAACCAAGCATAGTGTGCCGTATTCGGCCAACTGAGGAAAGTTGAAGTGACTGAACAAAACCAAGCCCGCTCCAACCTGTCCATCCCGATCGCCACCTCACGTCCACCTTGGATGACCAAACGCATTTGTGAGGCGAGGAGCCCATAACCACCCACTATTTATACATATATACTTATATTAATATAAGCATATACATTTTAATCACGTACTTCCCACACATATTATTATATGATTATATACATATATTACACATATATATCCTTACTTTGATTAAACACATATATTCACAATCCCATTGAATGACTTATATACACAAAGTGTATATAGCTCGTTGATCAAATATAAAAACATAAGGAAGAACTCATATAAGACAAGAGACTCAATCACATGATTTAATCCAAGAATGCTCCTAACACAAATTATGATCTTGTCTAATGCAAACAAAACATGTCTAAATGATGACTTACCAATATCCTAAGAATATGACTTGAATCAACTATTCTTAGAAGTGAGTGTGTGTGAAATGTCAATAAGGTTTCATTAGGGGTTACCTGACCAATCACTTCTCCTGAGTGATACTTCCCCTCCCTTCCAAAGGATTGAATCTATCCCTGCAACCAGCTTAGTAGAACACCAAGGTAGTTAGATGTTCATAGTAAATCGATTTACATCATAACACATTTGCATCATCAAAGTATTAGAATGTTCATATTGGAATACCTAGCATTCAAAACATATTCATTCCTTGAAATCAATAACATCTTATTGCATATTTTAGTATTTAATTCATCTAAAAAACATATTAAAGTCACCATTAACATCTTCCATCATATTTACTCAATGGTAAAAGTAACTTGGTAATTATGAAACGGGATGTGATATAACCAACTTGTGTGAAAGCCACTAAGAGTGTTATTTTGATTGACATCTACCTACATGCAGACTGTACTTGAGAGTACCTCAAGCATTCACACAATATGAAATCTATTGCAAATATTATTTTGATTGATAACTATCTTCATATAGAGTATGCCATGTAGTTTTCAATATCAAGTTATCAACTCAATATATTTTGCTCACTTTGGATCAAAAGAGGATATTATTTCTTGTTTTTTAAATATTTCCCATTGACATATTAAAATAAGAACATCATGAAAGTTGTAACAACCAACTCCTTCTAAACATAGGTTTACCAAAAATTTTACACCAAAGGTTAATAATAATTGAGCAAGGTATATGAGAAAGTTTTTTTTTAAAAACAAGAAACAACCATGCAACTGCATGTTATCTCAAATAGATACAACAAATGCATCATCATTTACTGTTCCCACTGAAAAATATTAACAACATTTACATATTTCAATAAATCATTTGAGTAAGCTATTAAAATTAACTGCAAGATAAGGGCCAGAGTTCCATATCTGGTTCTTACTATCTTCCAAGACTTGACATGCCACCTGTAAGAGGGAGATGATCATCCAGGTGCTTTACCTCCAATCTTGGACTTAAGCGATTCCCCTCACATCTTTCTAACCAAAAGTGGCCCTACCATCATCATTTACTATTCTACACGTGTGGAAAGAAAGTAGATTACCAAAAAAAATTCTAAAAAATATCTATGCACTTGATATTGATGTCCTTGATCCAACAAAAAAAATTGAATTTTGATACATACTAAAAAAGTTATGTGTTAGCAAGTAAACTTATGCCTAAATTGTAACTGGTTTGACTTCAAAACTTAATTAAGAAAAAATATTCAATAAAACACTATGAAACAAATTGCATGCACTAGATATCATTGCTACGAATCTAAATTCAAAACAAATAGAATTTTATCCTTCATAGAAAAAAATTATGTGTTAACAAGTACATGTCACTCTCTAAAAATGGTGTTTACTATTAAAAAATAGTTATCGAAGGAGATGGAAAAAGAAATTCAATTTGATTCCAAATTTTTTTTTAAATAAATATTTAGAATCTATAGACAAAATCTCAAAAATCACTAGTTTGCATCATATTCAAATTCCTCATGGTTTAGCACTATAAAGTGTCTGAAAGTGAATAAAAAGTTCAAAATATTCATTTCAATGTCAAGTTTGGCCAAAAGTGTAAACCACTATTGTGGGATCACGCATCAAGTTATCAAATCAATATATTTCACTCACTTTGGATCAAAAGAGGATATTATTTGTTTTTTTAAAGATTTCCCATTGACATATTAAATTAGGAACATCATGAAAATTGTAACAACCAACTCCTAAACACAGGTTTACCAAAAGTTTTACACGAAAGGTTAATAATCATTGAGCAAGGTAAATGAGATTTAAAAAAAAAAACAAGAAACGACCATGCAACTACATATTATCTCAAATAGATACAAAAAATGCATCATCATTTATTGTTCCCACTGAAAAGATTAACATATACATATTTCAATAAATCATTTGAGTAAGATATTAAAAGTAATTACAAGATAAGGGTCAAAATTCCATATCTAGTTCTTATTGTCTTCCAAGACTCAACATGCCACCTGCAAGAGGGAGAGCATCATCCAGGTACTTTACCTCCAACCTTGGAATTAAGCGATCCCCCACATACCTTCCTGACCAGAAGTGGCCCTAACCTTCAATTGAAAGCTTAGTTGGGAACCCTCTTAGATTGCCATATTTTTCTGGTATTGTTCCCTACTTAACTAACTCTATCATACTACTAATTGACAAGTGCATGCAGTGGAAACCACACTCACTATGGCCATAGTTTTTGTAACTTAAGTACAACTGCTACTTAAAGCAAAGTCATAGTTCACCCACCCTGCTCAACTTAGAAAAATACTTCTGACCTAGGTATACTGGAACTAATTGTCTCGCCCAAAAAACCTTGACACAAGGTTCATAACACAATATGGCTTGTTTTTCTATTGAGATTTAACTGGGTCGACAAAAGAAAGGACCTTTCTTGAACCCCCGTGTTACTTGACATAACTCTCAGGTGTTGGCTCTTGCCACTGGTTCAAGGTCTTAAGATTCATATTTTCTTTTTCCACATAGGGTTTTCTATTCTCATAGAAAGTCTTCTTGGAAGTCGCATTCCAACTTAGTGGTTGAATTTTTCCTAATCGGAATTAGGTATAATTAGTGAAGTCAAACATAAAGGCCTCCTCTTGGAAGCTTACAAGTTAAATAAATAACCCTAGAAGGGTTTTACCCATTCAAGATAGGGTGGTCTTTTAGAAATTCCCAATATTTTTATGTTATTTTATTAAGAAAGAAGGCAATAATTTAAGAGGGTTTGGACTTAAGCATAACAACTCTGCATTCCAAAGTAAAACATGTCGTCATAAATGAAAGATTCAACAAACGGACAAGGAATCACTCCTATACAAAGGCAATCTTACCACTTAGTTCCAATTGCATTCTAACACTCTTACTTGACTCTTTTCAAAGTTTTGTGCATTAGTTTCATCAACAATTATATTATAGAAGAAATATCTAAATCCTTTTCTAGGTCAAAATTCACACAAACTACATAGGAACCTTCATGTTCAATCACATATTCGAGCTCGTGACTCTTTTAATAAGATTATCCTCTTTCATGAAGAATAAAGGAGCAAATGAATACATAATATTCAGATTAAGCCACAATTATGGTATCACACCTTTCAAATCTTAATAAGAAACTAATAAACCAATTTTTTTCAGGCCGATAACTTAGGCTTCAACATGTGTAAACATGTCAATGAATACAACTCATACAAGCTTTAAATCTGCCAACTCTCAAAGTTGTTCAAAGAAATGGGAGAGAATAGAAGCATAGATTACATACCTATCGACAGATAGATGTAGATGAGAGTTGATTTTTTTTTTTTTTGAAAATGAATCATGCAAAACCAAACTCCGCTCTAGCATTACTCGTAACAAAGAATTGATCTTCCCTATCGTTATTCAAACTCGTTCTTCTTTTGGTTTGAAGATAGACCTTTTAAAACACAAAAAATTCCTAAGATAACATCCCAATCCACTTTTTCCAACCCCAATAAAAACACTAAAAGGAGTATATATAATCATAGACCAAATCCTAGTTCCAAATTTTTTTTGAAACAGTTACCAAATTGTTCCAATTTTACCTCCATTACCTAAATATGGACTCATGGGATAAGGACAAGAATCGGTTTTTTAAACCCAATGGTTCTCATAGGTTAATAACCCTATAATCTACACCACAATGGTTTACCCAATGAAACAAAACAAGCAACGATTAAAATCACATTTCTCTCCCCATGCCATTCAAAGGTCTCTCAATATATATCCAACCAAAAATCGTTTAAAAAAAACTATTGATAGTGCTCATCATATAGCAGGTCACTACATATCAAAAGGTGGAATAACCATGAACAACCTGTGGCCTTGATACTAGACCACAACCAATGCATAAGTAGAGGAAAAATAGTCGACTCAAGATTCACTAAGCCACCATGTATAAGAAAAATCACAACTTTATTATAGTTCCAAATCATTTGATAAGATATAAAATGCGTTGTCACCTTTTATTGTGAAAGGTAAAAGATCTTCATAAGGTATCGAGCTAGAAAAAATGATGTTGTCATCCTTTTAAGGAAAAGCATTGAGCCAACATGCTACTAGTGACTTATTTAAAACAACAAAGAAAAGGTTAAGGTAACCTTTAAACAAGGCGACAACATTAATGAGAGTTATGTTGCAGACTGCTACATTGACTTGGTATTGCATCCAACCGAGAGAGATATCATGATAATTAAATAATGTTAATATATATATATGTATGTACACATGCATATACATGCTTGTGTGTACGCACATGAATGTACATGAATGTTTGTAGGCACAATATTTCCATCTGCACACGTGCATATGCATCCATGTATGCGTACATGAAACTAGTGTAAGCATATGTTGGATTCCTCGGAAAGTACATATGTATATTTATATTCACTTGAACATGCACCTATGTAGAATAAGAAACAAGAAGGATTAAAAACCCTAGACCACCTTTCCCATAAAATGAGGAACAAAACAAACCAACACAAACAACTTACCTCAAGTCATGTAAGAACATTCCCTAGACCTATTAGGTTAACTGAGTCATACATAATTGATTCAAGCTTAGATGGAAAACCAAAGAATCCACAACGTCACCTTTCTCCCAGATGACACTCCCTCTCTTTCTCCACGAAGGTGCTTGGATCATCCTACATCATCACTCAGAAAAGATAAAGGTAGTTAGCCTGACAATCAATATAATATCTTCTTCATATTCGCATTTTATTTTAAAGAAAGAAAATTCCTTGCATAACATTTCATCTAATTCATAGCATCAAACATCCATAGTTCTATCATAAAAATTTAATCAAAAAGTTGCATAATTTCATTACAAGATAACAATATTTTGAGATCATAAGTTTCATTGCATAATTTACTCAAGGTAAAGAAAGTAGTTTTTGTAAAATAGGGTGGGATGTAACACATCCTACCCCTAAGAATCATCATCCCAAAATGAATATTTTCATAGCATAAAACTAAAATAAAATTCTTAATTAATAATTTCATAATCTCACAAGAGATCATTGAATCTTTTCTTAATATCCTGGTAGTCCTCCCAGGTGGCACTGTCCTCGATGTATTGGTCCCACTAGACCTTGTACTAGAACACATCTATGTTACATAGGTGAAGCCTACATGTTTCGAGTACCCTAAGTGGCTTGATCATGACCACTCCTGGATTCTGAACCTATAGGGCATTCCAATCAATCATGTGATTATTGCTAGGTATATACTTTTGAAGGTAAGAAACATGAAATACATTGTGCATCCTAGCAAGAACTGGTGGTAGAGAAATTCATTAGGCGACTGGGTTTATTTACTCTAGAACCTCAAATGGTCCCATTTAATGAGGAGCTAGCTTAGATGATTTCCCAAACTTGATTGCACTCTTCTGTGGCTTCACTCTTAATAAGACCTTTTCCCCCATTGTAAACCATCTAGGTATTTGTTTGACATCAACATAACAATTATGCCTATCATTGGCTTATGCTAGCCTCTTTTTGATCATCCTAATATGTTCCTCCATTTTTTAGAGCATTTTTGGACCAAGGCTAATCTTACCTTCTAGCTTATCCTAGCTGATAGGAGTTCGACACATTTTTCCATATAATTCCTCAAATGGAGCCCTTTTAATGGCAGAGTGATACAGGTTATTGTAGGAAAAATCCACAAGCGATAGATAATCATCCCACTTGTATTACTGATCCATACAATATACCCTCAAAAGATCCTCCAGGACTTGATTCACCCTTTCTATCTGACCATCTATCTCAAGGTGGTATGTTGAACATATATTAATTTGGGTTCCAAGAGAGGTAAAAAGGGTTTGTCAAAACTTGGAGGTCATTCTTGCATCCCTATATTAGATAATCTTATTAGGAACACCATGCAATCTGAAAACCTCCTGCACAAACTTTCAAAAAATGTGCATGAGTTCATAGTTTCATGGGTATAGCTGGGTATTATGGGAACTTTTTTACCAAATTCTGAAGGATTGCATGTCTTGTTACTTCCCTTCGAGGAAAGGGTAAGATATTTGAACGGATTGAAAAATTCCAAGAGGTGTTTGACATACTAAAGGAGAAATTGACTACAACACCAATCCTAAAAGTGACTGATCCTGAAGGACATTTTGTAGTCACCACTGATGCTTCAAGAGAAGGATTAGAAGGTGTACTCATGTAGTAAATATAGGTAATTACCTATGAATCCAGGAAATTGAAGAACTATGAGTAGAATTATGCACTGCATGACCTAGAGTTGGCAGCTATTATGCATGTGCTATAGATGTGGTGACATTATTTTCTGGGTAAACCATTTGAGCTTAGATCTAACCATCAAGGTCTATGATATTTGTTTACTCAACCTCATTTGAATGCTCAACAAAGGTGTTTGGAGTTAATATCAAATTATGATTTTAAAATTAGCTACATCAACAGAAAAGAGAATTGAGTGGCAGATACTCTCAGTAAAAGGCATATCTCCTCCACGATATTAGTACGAACCAATTTTTTTAGTCAAGTATTACAACAGTCCAACGGGGATGAATAATATGAGAAAGTTGGACAAGCCTTACTAGATAACCCTCAAGACCCTAGGTATGATGGATTCCATTTTGAGTCTAATGAATTATTAAGGTTTATGGGGAATGTACATTCCTAACTCAGGAGAGTTAGGGAATGAAATTATGAGAGAAGCTCATACCACACCGTATTTAGGGCATCCTAGTGTAATGAAGCTTATGGTTGATTTCAAGCCACTATACTTTTGGAAAGGTATGAAAAAAAGATGTCACTAGATATGTGGTGAAATGTTTTGAATCCTAGAGGGTGAAGGTTGAGCATCAACACTCGACATGACTTTTATACCCGCATGAAATTATTGAATGAAAATGATAGGTTATCTATATGGATTTCGTGCAAGGACTTCCCATGTATAGGAATAGGCACAACTCAATTTTGGTAGTGGTAGATAAGCTCACAAATATGGCACACTTTATCTCAAGAAATTTGACCGATGGGGTGCCAATAATAGCCCACAAGTTTATGCAAGAGGTTTTTTAGATTGCATGGTGTTCTTGAGAAGATTATCTCAGATAGGGACACAAGAATGACCTCCAAATTTTGGAAAATCCTTTTTACCTCCCTTGGAGCCCAACTCAACATAAGTTCAACATACCACCCTAAGATAGATGGTCAGATAGAAAGGGTGAATCAAGTCCTAGAGGATATTTTGAGGGTATATTGTATGGATCAACAGTACAAGTGGGATGATTATCTTATGATTGTGGAATTTTCCTACAATAACTCGTATCCCTCTACCATTAAAATGGCTCCATTTGAGGAATTATATGGATGAAAGTGCCAAACTCGTATCAGTTGGGATAAGCTAGAAGATATGATAAGCCTTGGTTTGAAAATGCTCTCATAAATGGAGGAATAGATCAAGGTGATCAGAAAGAGGCTAGCAGAAGCCAATGATGGGGAAAAAAAGTTATGTTGATGCCAAACAAATACCTAGATAGTATACAATGGGGGAAAAGGTCTTATTGAGAGTGAAGCCACAAAAGAGTGCAATCAGGTTTGGGGAATCATCTAAGATAGCTCCTCGTTATGTGGGACCATTTGAGGTTCTAGAGGAAATCAACCTAGTCACCTATCAAATTTCTTTACCACAAGCTCTTACTAGGATGCACAATGTATTTCATGTTTCTTACCTAAAAAATTATATACGTGGAAATAATCACATGATTGATTGGAATGCCCGACAGGTTTAGGATCTAGGAGTGATCATGATCAAGCCACTGAGGGTGCTCAAAACATGTAGGTTCCACCTACATAATAGAGATGTGTTCCATTGCAAGGTCTAGTGGGACCAATACACTGAGGATAGTGCCACTTGGGAGGACTACCAGGATATTAAGAAAAGATTCCCTCATCTCTTGTAGGGTTATGAAATTGTTAATTAAGACTTTTATTTTAGTTTAATGCTATCAAACTATTCATCATCAGGGATGATGATTCTCAAGGGGGAGGATGTGTTACATCCCACCCTAGTTTACAAAAACTACTTTCTTTACCTTGAGAAAATTATGAAATGAAACTTAGGATCTTGAAAGATTGTTATCTTATAATGAAATTATGCAATGTTTTGATTAAAGTTTTATGATAGAACTATGGATTTTTGATACTATGAATCAAGTGAAAATTTATGCAAGGAATTTTATTTCTTTAAAAGAAAATGTGAATATGAATGCAATATGATGAAGATATTGTATTGATTTTTAGGCTAACTTCCTTTATCTTTCCTGAGTGATGATGCAAGATGATCTGAGCACCTTCATGGAGAAAGAGGGGGAGTATCATCTAGGAGAAAGGTGACATTGGGGAGTCTTTTGTTTTCCATATGAGCTTGAATTGATTGTGTATGACTCAACTAACCTAATAGGTCTAGGGCATGTTCTTGCATGAAATGAGGCAAGTCATTTGCATTGGTTTGTTTTGTTCCTCATTTTGTAGTAAAATGTTGTCCATGGTTTGTAATCCTTCTTATTTCTTCTTCTACATAGGTGCATGTTCAAGCGAATATAAATATACATATGTGCTTGGTGCGGAAGCCAACATATGCTTACACCGGTTTAATGTACATGTACATGGACACCTATGTATATATTCACATTATCTAATTAGTATTATATCTCTCTCGCTTGGATGTAATACCAAGTCGATGTAGCAATCTCCAACGTAAATCCCATTAATGTTATCACCTTGTTTAAAGGTTACCTTAAAATTTTCTTTATTATTTTAAATAAGTCATTAGTGGGATGTTGGCTCAATGCTTTTCCTTAAAAGGATGAGCACATAATTTTTGCTAGCTCGATACCTTATGATGAGCTTTTATCTTAGCAAACGATTTAGAATTATGATAAAGCCGTGGTTTTCCTTATACATGGCGGCTTGGTGAATCTTGAGTCGACTATTTTTCCTCTACTTATGTATTGTTTGTGGTCTAGTATAAGATCTATGGGTTGGTCATGGTTATTCCACCTTTTGATACATGGTGACCTGGTATATGATGAGCACTATCAACAATTTCTTTCAACTGATTTTTGGTTGGATATATATTGAGAGATATTTGAATGACGTGGGGAGAGAAAGGCGATTTTAATCATTGATTTTTTTGTTTCATTGGGTAAACCATTGTGGTGAATATTATTGGGTTATTAACCTATGAGAACCATTCAGTTTAAAATTTTGATTCTTTCCTTTATCCTGTGAGTCCATCTTTAGGAAATGGAGGTAAAATTGGAATGATTTGGTAACTATTTTAAAAATAGTTTGAAATTGGGAATCGACCTGTTATTATATATACTCCTTTTAGTGTTTATTTTTGGGTTGAAAAAAGTGGATTTGGATGCTATCCTAGTCATTTTTTGTGTTTTAAAAAGTCTATCTTCAAACCAAAAGAAGAACGAGTTTGAGTAATGATAGGGGAAGAGCAGTTCTTTGTTACCAATAACACTAGAGAAAAGTTTGGTTTTGCAAGATTCTTTTTCAATAGAGTTAACTCCATCTATCTATCGGTAGGCATGTAATCTATGCTTATGTTCTCTCCCATTTATTTGAATGGTTTTGAGTGTTGGCATATTTGAAGCTTGTATGAGCTGTATTCATTGACATGTTTACACATGCTAAAGTATAAGTTATCAGCCTGAAAAAAAATTGGTTTATTAGTTATTTTTAAGATTTGAAAGGTGTGATACTAGAATTGTGGCTTAATCTGAATATTATGTTTTGGTTTGCTCCTTTAGTCTTCATGAAAGAGGACAATCTTATTAAAAGAGCCACAAGCTCAAATATGTGATTGAACATGAAGGTGCCTATGTAGTTTGCGTGAATTTTGACCTAGATGGGGATTTAGATTGTTGATGAAACTAATGCACAAGACTTTTAAAAGAGTCAAGTAAGAGTGTTAGAATGTAGTTGGCACTAAGTAGTAATATTGTCTCAATATAGGAGTGATTCCATGTCTATTTATTGAATCTTTCATTTATGAAGACACATTTTAATTTAGAATGCAAAGTTGTTATGCTTAAGTCCAAACCCTCTTAAATTATTTCCTTCTTCCTTAATAAAGTAATGTGAAAAGATTGGGAATTTCTAAAAAATTACCCTATCTTGTATGGGTAAAACCATTCTATGGTTATGTATTTAACTTGTAAGCTTCTAGAGGAGGAATTTATGTTTAAGTTCACTAATTAGCCCTAATTCTAGTTAGGAAAAATTCAACCACTGAGTTGGCATCTGATTTCCAAGAAGACTTGCTATGAGAATAGAAAAACCTAAGTGAAAAAAAAAAAGAATCTTAAGACCTTCAACTAGTGGCAGGAGACAAGACCCAAGATTTATGCCAAGTAACACAGGGGGTTCAAGAAAGGTCCTTTATTTTGTCGACCCAATTGAATCTCAATAGAAAAGAAAGTCATGTTGTGTTATGAACCTTGTGTCAAGATTTATTGTGCGAGACAGATAATTCCACTATACCTAGGTTGGAAGTGTTTTTCCAAGTTGAGCAAGGTGGGTCAACTATGACATCGCTTTAAGTAGTGGTTGTACTTAAGTTACAAAAACTATGACCATAATGAGTGTAGTTGCTAATGTGTGCACTTGTCAATTCACCATGGCCCAAATACTTAGCTAGCCAAAGTTGTCATACTTAGTTGGAGGGAATTCAAAGTAGTGCAACAAAGTTAGTTAAGTATGGTACAACACAAGAGCTTAGATGGAAATCCGAGAGGGTTCCCAACTAAACCTTTCGTTGAAGGGTAGGGTCACTTCTGGTCAAGAAGATCTGTGAGGGACCACTTAATTCTAAGGTTGGAGGTAAAGCAATCAGATGATGCTCTCTCTCATGCAGGTGCCATGCTGATTTTTGGAAGACAGTAAGAACTATATATGGAACTCTAACCCTTATCTTGTAGTTACTTTTAATAGCTTACTCAAATGATTTATTGAAATATGTACATGTTAATATTTTCAGTGGGAACAGTAAATGATGATGCTTTTGTTGTATCTATTTGAGATAATATGTAATTGCATGGTTGTTTCACGTTTTAAAAAAACTCTCATTTACCTTGCTCAATGATTATTAACCTTTGGTGTAAAACTTTTGGTAAACTTGTGTTTAGAAGGAGTTGGTTGTTATAACTTTCATGATGTTCTTAATTTAATATGTCAATGAGAAATCTTTTTAAAAAAAATATTATCCTTTTTTTATCTAAAGTGAGTGGTATGTATTGAGTTGATAACATGGTATTGAAAACTACATGATGTACTCTATATGAAGCTAGTCATCAATCGAAATAAGATTTGTAATAGATTTTATATCATTTGAATGATTGAGGTACTCTCAAGTATAGTCTACATGTAGGTAAATGTCAATAAAAATAGCATTCTCAATGGCTTTAATGTGAGTAGATTTGGTTAGCATAAAAAAAATTATAACCTCACACAAATTGCGAGAAGTACCATAAATAGGGGTGGTGAGTTCAACTGAATTCATTAAGTCCATAAAATGATTTTAATTTTGAGTACAGTAGATAAAGACACTGAATCTTGTTTCTTGCTTAGCCATGACATCGATTTGCACCCAAGCAAGAATGCACAATCACTTGTACTTTTTGTGTCATCCACACAACTAGCCCAATCTACATCTGTGTAAGCACTTAGAGTAAAATTAGTATCCTTTGGATACCACAAGCCATGATCCAGAGTTCTCTTCAAGTATCCAAATATCCTCTTCACTTTCAGAACATGTGACTCTCTAAGATCTTCTTGAAATCAATCCATAAGACAAACTGCATGCATGATATCTAGTCTAGTAGCAGTTAGATATAGCAATCCACCAATCATCAATCTATACTTGCTTTGATCAGTCTTAGGAGATTCATCATTCTTGCTTAGCTTGCAACCAGTAACCATAGGAGTACACACTGGTTTAGAATCTTCCATTCCAAACTTCAACATTTATTTGGCATACTTTGATTGTGAAATGAAAATACCTTTATCTGTCTGATTTATTTGCAATCCAAGGAAGAAATTCATCACCCCAAACATAGACATTTCAAAATATTTCTACATTTCTTCTGCAAACTTCTTACACATATCTTCATTGCCTTCAAATATTATGTCATCAACATTTACAACCACAATAAAGATTTGATCTTTTTCAAATTTAAAGTAAATATTTCTATTTGCAGTACCTCAATGAACATAACAAGAGTTCTAGAATTAGAAAGAGTAGGTCATAGAGGTTTTTCAGACAAACTAGCAATTTTTTAACCAAAGGACAACAACAAAGAGCTCAGACTATAGCCCGACTCGCTGGAGTCCTAGAGGCGCACTGGCATCTCATACATACCAGAAACTGAGAATGTCATAGAAAATAGAAAAGTGACCACTAGCAATCTAATTACTAAGAATTTCCAGAATGTGGGAAAGTAATGGAGAGTAAAATAAAGTATGTAAAACATAAATGATAGAGTGGGAGAAAGACAGGAAGACAATACTTACAACAACCCAAGAAATGAAGCATCTAGCAAGTAAATATATTCAATACCTAGACACATAAGACTGAGGGAAAAATATTGGGGCTGTTTAGGGGCTTGTTGTAGTCAAACCCCTGATTCAGTGTTCCCACCTCTACGAACAACCAAATAGATAGAGAAATAATAGACATAAATGAAATTAATGCAAGAGTGATAAAAGAAAACCCCACTCAAGGAGGAGAAGTCGTATCATGAAATATAGATGCAATAGATAGGGGATGTGAGAAATCCCAAGATGCTCCAAGATACAAGGCACAAGATAGATATCACCTGCAAGGGTTGAGGGAGCCAAGGAGAGAGAAAAAGTGGTGAGAGCCAAGAGAGTTGCAAAGAGTACTGTGAAATCTTGGGAGTGTTGTCATAAAAAGCTGTAGAGAGTTGTACAAGCAAGATAGGGAGAGTTGTACTAGGGTTTTGACCTGCTTGGATTAAAATGCCTCTAGCTTGCACAAATCTTAATGAAATTGAACAAAAACAAATGCAATTGAAAGATGATTTTCTACTCTATCATTCCCAATCAGATTCAAGCCATTATTAGATCGTACCAAGCCATATAATCAACTGTAGCAGCAAAAATATGTTAGAAAGTGTAGAAAATATAGTTTTTCTATTGATTCAATATGCAAAAACAACATCCAACCTCAATGCCAAATAGAAAAGGAATTCTTAAAAAATTCACAACCATTTACAAACTATTCCAACTAATTTTCAAATGACAAACTCAACTAATCATTATTAGACCCCTATTATGCCAAAACTTGCAAAAGTTGCTTTGACAACATTTAAGCAACTTGACAATATTTTGCAATTGACCTCTAAATCACCTCTAATGACTCAAGATTGACCCAAAAAGACTTGAAATGGTCATTCAAGACCTTAATACATGTTATTGACCCAAAAAAAACAAATCATCAACATTTGACCCCCCTTGGAGGTATGACAACCTGGGTGCTCCTACACCACTTTGTTCTTGTCTCCAATGATCTGATCTTCAGAATGATTCTTCTGCACATACTTAGGAGTTTTAAGAGTCCTTTCTGGAGCTTATTCCTCTTCAATCTACACTTCTCTTTCTTCATCTTTTTATTTTTCTTTGCAAGAAGACTCATCCGATTCATATCCATTTATCATTGAATTCTTCTATAAATCTTCATCAACCTTGACACTTGCATTTTCAACAATCTTTCTCAATCTCTTGTTGTAGCATTGGTAAGCTTTGATTCTAGTAGAATATTCAAGGAATATACCTTTATTATACCTTGCATCAAACTTTCCTAAGTTATCTTTATCTCTTCTGATATAACATTTGCTTCCAAACACTCTGAAATAATTGACAGTAAGAATCCTTCCATACCATAGCTCATAAGGAGTCTGTGTGTTGTTTTCTTTTGCTTGAACTCTTTTAATTATATAAAAATCAATATGGATTTCTTCTCTCCAATATAATTCCGATATATTTTCCTCTTCCATCATTTTTCTTTCACCTTCTTGAACAATCCTATTCTTTCTTTCAAGTACTCCATTTTGTTGAGGAGTCCTAGGGGAAAACAAGTGCCTCTTTATGCCATGATTCTCACAAAAGATGTTAAAAAATTGGAGATGAACTCTCCACCTTTTTCAAACCTCAAACATTTGATTTTCATATCCATTTCATTTTCAACCATAACTTTGAATGCTTTAAACTTGTCTAGGGCTTCTAATTTTTCTTTGAGAAAAGTAACCCATGTCATTCTAGAATAATCATCGATTTATAGAATGAAAAACCTATCAACTTGAAGACTTCTTACTATTGTAGGGCCACAAATATTTTCTTGTACCAATTCCAATAGCCTAGTAATAGATTGTTCTTTGAATTTGAAGCTTCTTCTTGCTTGCTTTCCGATTTGACATTCTTTATAGATAACATTGATATGTTTTGTAATCCTTGACAAATCTCTTAGAAATTGACTTGAATTGATTCTTACTAGGTTATAAAAGTTGATGTGACACATCCTCTTGTCCCATAAGTAGATTTCATTAATTTGAGTCATAAAGCAATGACCATTAGCACCTTTAAGTTGATAAATATTTCCATCTGTCTTTCTTCCAACAACAACCATAGTTCCAGATCCTTTTCTGATCTCAAATCCATCATCCGAAAACATAAGATTGTATCCTTTGCTACACATTTTTCCAACACTCAAAAGGTTATGCCTCAAACACTTAACATAGTAAACATCATCAGTATTATGCTTGCCATCAAAACTGATAGAATTTTTTCCAAATATCTTAGAAGATGTATCATCAACAAATCTAACACACCCTCCATCATATTTCTCAAATTTAATAAAATTACTCTAGTTATTAGTCATATGATTAGAGCATCCACTATCAATGATCCAGTAGTTCTTCTCTTGTCTAGCATGAAAAACACATACCAAAGTACCTTCAATTTTTCCTTTGTCTCTGGAGGGATTTCCTTCAAACATCTCTTAGAGTTAGTATAAAAAGATTCATCTTTTAAAGCCATGAACAATAATTCATCATAATCATCTCCATAATAGATTCATCATCAAAAATACTTGCATCTTCTCTAACATAATAACTTTTTTTGATCATCTTACCTTTTCTATCCTTATTTTTGTTGTTCAAAACTCTATTTGGACATCTTGAAGCATAGTGACCTATCTTTCCACAATTGAAACATTTGAAAGGTAGCTTACTACTGTACTTACCAGAACCCTTCTTCATTCTCCTTACAAATTTAGCTTCTATATCACCAAGATCCTCCTAATTTGATTCCTTGATCTACTCTGATTTACTAGTGTTAAAAGCAGTCTCAACTTTTGCACCACTATTTGTTCCAAATTCTTTCATTTCAAAAGTAGTTAAAGAGCCATACAACTAATATCTAGTGTATTGATTCAAATTTTCAAATTCCTCAATAGCAGAGACTTTAGGACCATATGATTTAGGAAGAGTTCTGAGAATTTTCTTTACCACTTTTAGTTCTTTAAGTTTGCCACTAAGACCTCTGATGGTGCTAACAACTTCATCTACTCTCTACACATAGCTTGTAACATTTTCTTCTTCAAACATCTGCAAGTTCTCAAACATGATCTTCAAATTATGCATCTTAGCTTCTTTGACCTTATCATCTCCTTTATAAATGATTTCTAAATTTTTCCAAATTTGTTTAGTAGTTTTTCAGACTCATAACTTTCACCAATTCAGAATTTGTAAGATTATTTAAGAGAGAGCTTACCTTTCTTTACCATTAATTTCATAGGCTTTGATCTCATAAACAATACTTGGACCATTTGTAGGTTCAGTATATCCAATCTTAACAGACTTCCAGACATCATATCCAAGATAAATTAAAAACCCTTCCATCCTTGTCTTCTAGAATGCATAATTTGTTCCATCAAATATAGGGATCTCTTTCTTGTGCAACATCCCAAATCTAACTAAATCAGTTAAGATTTCTTCCAAGGAACCTCGCTTTGATATCAATTGTTGAATGCACAAGACAATCGAGAGGGGGGTTGAATCAATTACACCTTAAAACTTCAAAACCCTCACAAACATTCAGATCCACATTCATTCAATTAACCCTTAATCTGTTATAATTATTTAGCATGAAATGAAAATAACTAAAACTAAATCAAATCAAAACCATACATAAGATAACACTAGATTTATGTGGAAAACCTAAGGTGGGAAAAACCACAGTGAGGATTATCTCACAATTTAAAGTAATATCAACACCAAGTACAATAGGGCTCACTGTCGGAGGGATCATTTCCCAAGAAAGAAAGGCTCACTGCCAAAATATGAAAGAAGATAAAGAAGAATGTTATACAGAGAAATCCATCTCAATGTAATGGATAAATCTACCACAATATCACCAACACCTTCATAGCTTGACTAAAGAACTATAGACACCTTCTGCTCATGACATCCAACAATCTTATACATAAAAGCTCATATTGCACTTCTTAAATTCACATGCTAACACTTTGAAATTCATATCATTCACATCTCTATTACCTATCTCATAATCCCTCAACTACTCAAATATTATTTATACGATCTTCAACCTTGAAACCATCCTCCAAGGTCGGCTATGCACATCAACCATGCAAATTCAAATTAGGTCAGCACCAAACCACTTTTGTGGTGGATAGAAGTTGAAATGGACAACACCACTACTTATCTGGGAAGCAAATCTATAACACCATGTTTCAACACACTTCTACAAACAATAAATATCCATCGCAACTAGTGTAAACACCAAACTCGGTCATTACCCATGTAAAAACCATTAAAATTTTAAGTACACACTTCCTTTGATCCAACAACAACTCAGAAACAACCACAATCTAGAATATTCCACAAACACCCTAAAATCCAATAAAATCCTTCGCAACAACTTTCACTTGAGAAATGTACACACCTAGTACACTCAAACAACTCTACCATACATTGTAACTCAAGAAACTAGCTTCCAAAGCACCAAACAAAAAACAACCTTGAATAAAGAAAGATACCAACACTACAAACACCCATTTAGATCTGTAAGATGAAAAACCAAATTGCAGAGAAACATGGAGCAAAAACATTTCTCCCAGACACCTCTACAATTCACCGTTCACACACTAGTGAACACAAATTTTGTACAATGATCCAAAACACCAAATTATAAATACAACACCTCTTATCAACATACTTGAAATGCACAAGAAAATATTCAACCTGGAAGAAATGCAGAGCAACACTAAAACACTACTTTATAGCCCATAACAACACTACAACACATTGTTTCTTCTTTTTATCAAATTTTCTCAAAAGCACTTGAAAACCAAGCATTAGAGATGCATCCTCGTCGCTTTCATTACTTCCTCATCACCACCTAGCCAACTACAACATAATGACATCATAATGCAACTAATCAAAGAATGGATAACACCAACATACTCTTGCAACAATCTTCTACTCATTAATGACAACACAAGCTTGTTGACATCAATGATGACACCAATTTGGTCATGCTTGCAACACTATCTAAGAGAGAAGTAATACATTTCCAAGTTGGGACTACCATGTTTCAATTAGCTCAAAATTTGAATAATTTGAAAAAAATGTTATAATTTTAAATATTTTAGTTGTGGGTTAATGAATGAGAAAAATTTATTTCAAGAGAGGGCTCTTTCTAAGGAATAACATAATATTTTAGATAAGGAGGAGGTATTTTGGAAAAAATTCTAGAGTGCAATGGTTAATAAATGAGGACATACATACACCAATAGTGGCATGGTATGATGGTTAATTTGTTGTGGTGTTGTTCTTGCCATCAAGGTTCAAACCCCACTGGGGTGTAATTTTTGAATGCTCAAATTGGGGATGGGGTCCCCCATTTGTGACCTCACCAGTTCATAGCTCCAAGTCAAAAGCATTTACCCCTTAAAATAATATATAAATGAGGACATACATACTATTTTTTCCATCAATCCATACCCAAGCACTAGAGAATCAAGTGAATCACCAAGCTCTCTTTGGATGATGAGGACACATTTTTTTAGAAGATGATATTAGTAGACTCAGAGTGAGATTCTATCCAAAAAAAATTGTGGGAATCCCGCTCTTTCTGGGGTATAACTTTGAGAATCTTCTTAATGCTATCAATTTGGTCCTCATCAAGAGAGACATTAAAGAAATAACTAAATAGGTTACAAATCAAGAAGTCAAGGTTTTGACATTTTCCTTTGGTGCATTCAAACCTCCTAGCATAGATATATTCTCTTTGGGCCTTTTAAAAAATTTCTTAGATATTATTGTTGGGGATGCCACTACTATTACATGTGATTTTTAAGGGTTTGATAGACTTCTCAAGTAGTTGAATTTTTCTTAATTGTGCTCATTCTAAAAATAGAGAGGTAACTTCTTTAGTTGATTATGTTGGAAGACTTGCAACATGAGCATGAAGTATGGATGGCTATGTTCATTGTTTCTATGTTTTCATTGATGTCAACATGGTAATAACTACATGGTGTTGACTATATGGGAAGTTTTCTTGGTTTACCGAAAGTTGTTCTCTGCTGGTAATACTCCTTTATGATGGATCAGTATGTTGCTATTTGAGTCTGGAACTCATTGCAAGATATGATATGATTCTAATCTCCTAACCATACTTTATTGACTCATTTGGACTACTTTTTCTTGGATCTTGAGATGTTATTTTTTCTATGAACATAAAGCTATCTTTGACAGAGTTCAACTCTGTATCCTACTATTGTTCTATGTGTGGTGTACTGTGTGGGAGACTCCACATTCTACTAAGATGAACATTCTTATACTACGGTTGTGCTGACAGTCTCTTTACTGGTATTATGATGGGAAATTCATGTGTTCTTAGATCTGGAAGGTGTTTGCTTTGAGGATTAATTGTTGGTTTGAAGAATTGTGTTCTTTAAGTCTTGGCCGACTCAGTGAATGAAATATATTCTGAAGACTAATAGCCAACTTGGCATAATGCACTACATGGATAAAATGTTGAATCTTATATGGTGTCGACTTAATTGATGAATAAACTATACTTGTATATATATAAGGAAGTGGAAAGAGAAGCAAGTGGGTGTGGAAGAAGAAGAAGGAAGAGAGCAAGAAAAGAAAAGTGTGAGTGTGTGTGTGCGAGCAAGTGAACAAAGGAGAAGATCAGAGCTTAAATGCTTTATCAGTAGTACAGATATTTTGAGCAATGCAGTGCTTTTTATTTTGAGCTTCAACGGAACTGAACCCTACATATTGAAGGTGTATTCCATCAATTCATTCTTTGGCAGTGAGCCACTATCATTGTATCTTGGTATTGAGCCATCTTTTTTATTCATGTTGTGAGACTTTCAAGGATAGTGAGTCCTAGCAGTGAGCCCCATAATATTTTATATTCAGATAAATATATTGTGAGTTAACCCTCACCGTGGTTTTTCCCATTCTAGGTTTTCCACGTAAAAAACTTGGTGTTCATGTGTGCTTTGCATTGACTTGGTTTTATGTTCTCTCCTATTGATTTGGTCAAAATAGTAATAATGATTAAGTTGAATTTATTATCATTTTGTGGAATACCGATTCACCCACCCTCTCAGTATTCCAGATGTTCAACAATAGGTATTAGAGCTTGGTTCCTTGGAAGAAGCCTAACAGCTTGAGGAAGGTCCCAAAATTTGAATATATTTTTTTTCCCTCGAAAGTTGTCACTGTTGAATTTTCAGAAGAAATGGAAGCCCTGAAGGACAAGTTGATAAAATCAAATGAATACATTGAAAAGCTACAAAGTACATGTATGAATGCATGCGATCTATTGACTGAAGGAGAAGAAATCATTACTAGCATGCAGGAACAATTGGATGAGAAGAAAAGAATTGAAGAATATTAGGAAATTGAAATTCAAAAGAAGATGGATGAATGCACAAAGCTTGAATTAAAAGCAGAAATTCTAAGATCTAATCTGGAAAAAGCAAAGAGTTATGAAGATAAATTTAAGATAAGCTTGGCGATGCTTGATGACTTGATTAATTCTCAAATACTAGAAAGGGATAAGAGCGGTTTAGGGTTTGAAAAAGGTCATAGTTATAAATCAAAGCAATTCACTAAAAAAAAGACATAGTACACAAATAAACAAGTCAAGGAGTGAAGAAGCAACTTCATAAAAACTCCTGTAAAATGACATGATGCAAAAAGGTATTTATACTTCAATGGTGTTTGTCATTCCTACAAGAAATTTGTTCATAAAGCAAAGGATTGCAAAAATAATGTGAATGTTTCTAAGGGAAAGAAGAATGGATATAAAGATGGAAAGGAAAATGGAAAGAAGAATGTTACTTGATGTAAGTGCAGAAAACTAGAACATCCTGGTAGAAACAATAGAAGAAAGAAGAACATCTATCCAGAGAAGAAGAATTATCAAACCTTTGATCCGGAAGTGACAAGAAAAGAAATGGAAAGTATTTGGAGAAAGGATTCATCAGTCTTATCTGTGCCAACCTCTGGTACATATACTCCCATCAATTTCTAATTGAAAGCAATGGCTAAGGGGGAGAAATCATCAGAAAATATAATAAACTCCTTATTGGTACTTGTGTCATATCATGACAAAAGTATATTTAATGTGGTAACAAGATTAAGGTATTTTTCTCATATGTGAAGAATGAGGCCTGTAGAATTTGAAAGAATGGAGGCCTACATAGTTTTCGAGGCAATCTACCTACAAGTTGAAACAATTATTGAAATATCATTCAAAATGGAAGGAATAAGTTTAGATAGCATTAAAGGCCTATGTATTTTTGAAGAAGTGTGCAAAGGAAGTTTGGAAGGGAATTCAGAGTTTCAAATTTTGAAGAAAGTAACAATCGAAGTGAGCCCCAAAAATAGAACATCTATACATTTTCAGAGGTATTCCTATTCGCATAATCTTTTACTTTTATTGATGGATAATTCAAAGATTGTAAATTGTGTAGATAAAGCTAGATTGAAGAGATTTATGTGGAATGTGTCGAAAGAATTTGTTGGTGCATTCTCTTGCATCCCTCCGAGAGTGTTTCCTACAGAAGATATCTATTCATTTTTTTTCTATAAGATTGCAGAGATGTCTTCAATTCGGTTAAATATGCTTTGGGAAAATGAATTGAAAGATAATCATGATGCCTATAGAGTATTAATTGAGAAAAAGTTGGATGTTTGGAGGAAAATTCCTTTTTTTGAATTTAAGAAGTATATTTGAATGGTATTGAGAAGAATTCATAATGAATCTTTGTGGATTGATGAGGCACATCTGGTTACTAGAGAAGCAATTAGATATGTAATTGGTCTATGTTCCTCAGGGCCGGTTCCTAAACTAAATTCTATGTATAAGAAAGAAATAATTGAGGTTACAGGTGTGAGTTCTAAAGGAAAAAAAATTGGTTTGAGATTGATTGTTGATTCAGTAATAAAGTATGCTGCTATGGTCATTGGTCATCAGGTTTGTATCCCTAAAAATGACTCTACAATTTCAACTACTACGATGAATATTGTTGTTGACATGGTATTAAGAGGTATAGAACATGACTTGTGTGAACTAATTCACGTACATCTTTTGAGGAATTTAAAGGAGATCAAGAAGAGCAAGAAGAATAATTTTCAGTATGGAAATTTAGTTGTTTGTCTACTCTTTTACTTTTTGAAAGAGTTACCAATAATAGGAGAGTTAGAATGGTCAAATTCAGAGCCTATTGTCTATCGAATCAGGAATTTCATGATAAATATTGGTAATTTGGATGCACAAGAATCTGCCCTTGTTGCATTCTTTGGAACATTTCAGATGACGATGAACAAAAGGTCTAGGATTCCAGTAAGTATTATGGAAAGATACTCTGAAAGCATAAATTTTCTTGTGTCTACAAATTTTTATCACATGGAAGCAGTTGAATCAAGGTTAGTTTGGATATCTGAATTGGATTAAGAAGTGTCAAAGGATGAAATTGATAAGTATGCTAAAATTCTCTTGGAAATCCCTAAGCATATCAATGAAATTACCCTCGGTAGCAAGACCAGAACAGGGAAGAAAAGGAAGAATATAGTGAAGCTAGAAGATGCAAAGGAAAGAAAGCCTAAACATGAGCATGAAATAATGATTATTCAGAGAGAGTTGGAAGATTTACATAAGGTTATTCCTGATGCTAATTTTGATTCATCTTTTTTTTTTGTGGAGAATCTCCATGGCATGATTAATTCCTTGAAAGTCTACATCTCCAAAATTAAAGAGTTTGTTGGAACTATGTCTGATGAAGAAGATTTGATTGATATCAAAGGAAAATGTGTGAATGCATACAATCGAGTAATGAAGGAATTGGAAAATGTACAAGGTTGTGAAGAAGAGGCACAATAACTAATTTCCTTTTATCTAGATTGGTTTGGAAATACATTGGATATGAGAAATTAAATAAGGATGAGTGAGTCTCGAATGAGCACTCAGGAAAATGCATACAAGTTAGAAGAAGATAAAGATAATCAGAGTTGGTCCTACATTGTGCAACTTCAATACAATTTTTTTTCTCTACAGGATCGAAGAACAAATTTCATCAAAAAATTTGTGGCACTCAGAGACATGATTAAATTTAGACATACTTCTATTTCTAGTGCTCTTGGTTGTATTGGTGAATTATCAGAGATCAATCTTAGTCCCAATACTTTAACATGTGGTATACAGTCTATAACTAAACTAGATTTATTTTACAAGATTATTGTCAATGCAAAAGATTCGTGGGAAGAAGGTAAAGCATCATGGAAGGCTATTTTAGAGAGTCTCAGAGGTTCTTCTTCTAGTTAAATATGTGTTAAAAACTTTTTGGCTACTTTTTGATATACATTATTATACCAGACCCCTTTCCTTTTTCATTTATGTCAAAAGGGGAGAGATGAAGAGAACGAGAGATAAAGAGATGGAGAATCAGAGGAAAAACATTTTATGAAAGATCAATTTTGATAGGGGGAGTAAGTCAGAACATCAGTTGTGATATACTTGAATTTTTTTTTGTCATGTATGTTGCCATCAATGCCAAAGGGGGAGATTGTTGGAAGCCTTGTAACATGAGCATGAAGTACGGATGGTTGTGCCGGTTGTTTCTATGTTGTCATTGATGTCAACATGGTAATAACTACATGGTGTTAACTATATGGGAAGTCTACTTGGTTTACCGAAAGCTGTTCTCTATCAGTAATACTCCTTTATGATGGATTAGTATGTTGGTATTTGAGTTTGGAACTCATTGCAAGATCCAATATGACTCTAATCTCCTAACCATGTTTTATTGAATCATTCAGACTACTTTTTCTTGGATATTGAGATGTTCTTTTGTCTATGAACAAAAAGCTATCTCTGGCAGAGTTCAACTCTATATCCAACTATTATTATGTGTGTGGTGTACTGTGTGGAAGATTTTGCATTCTACTAAGATGAACATTCTTATAATATGGTTGTGTTGATAGTATCTTTACTGGTAGCATGGTGGGAAATTAATGTGTTCTTAGATCTGGGAGGTTTTTGCTTTGAGGATTATTTGTTGGTTTGAAGAATTGTGTTCTTTAAATCTTGGCCGACTCAGCGAATGCAATATATTATGAAGACTAATAGCTGACTTGGCATAATGCACTACATGGATAAAATGTTGAATCTTATATGGTGTCAACTTAATTGATGAATAAAATATACTTGTATATATATATGGAAGTGGAAAGAGAAGCAAGCGGGTGTGGAAGAAGAAGAAGGAAGAGAGAAAGAAAAGAAAAGTGTGAGTGTGTGTGTGCGAGCAAGTGAACAGAGGAGAAGATCAAAGCCTAAATGCTTTATCAGTAGTAAAAATTTGTTGAGAAATGTAGTGCTATTTATTCTAAGCTTTGGAAGAATTGAACCCTACACATTGAAGGTGTATTCCATTAGTTCATTCTTTGGCAGTGAACCACTATCATTGTATCTTGGTAGTGAGCCATCTTTTTTATTCAAGTTGTGAGCCTTTTAAGGATAGTGAGTCTTGGCAGTGAGCCCTGTATTATTTTGTATTCATATATAATATATTGTCAGTTAACCCTCACTGTGGTTTTTCCCATTCTGGGTTTTCCACAAAAATCCTGGTGTTCATGTGTGTGTTGCATTGACTTAGTTTTATGTTCTCTCTTGTTGATTTAGTCAAAATAGTAATAATGATTAAGTGGACTTTATTATCGGTTTATGGAATATAGATTCACCCCCTCTCAGTATTCTATACGTTCAACAGATTACCACCTAATAAACCTTTACAACATGATATAGATATATTTTATTAGCTATTAGTTCTCAAAATCTAAATTTTGATATCAATTCTAATTTCCATCTAACCAAAAATAATTTATCCTTGATTACTAAATTTTGGATGCTATTATATCCATGCATGAAGTACTTCACTATATGGAGAAAATTAAAAAAAATCATCATATTCAAGCTATAAATCTTAAAATTGATGATAGAGTGTCCTAGGATTTTCTATTTGAAGTCTCTAGGAAATTTGGGTTTCTAAGAAAGTTACTATAGATGAACAAGGCTTGTGTTACTACTACCAAGTTCTCTATCCTCATTAATGGGAAACCTATAGGGTTTTCTAGTAGTAATAGAAGGCTACAACAAGAGGACCTCATATATTTGTACCTCACCATAATCTTAGTTGTAGCTTTGACTTAGAATAATTCCAAGCTAGTAGCTACATTAGCTATCACTGGGTTTAGAAGTACTTCTTCAATGTCTATCTCATCTCATCAATAATTCATAGATGATACCTGTAGACATTTAAAAATGTCTTGAATGATATCATGCACTCGAATTACGTATACTAGCACTGTTTCATCCTCAAATCCATCCTCTTTTCACTTAATTGATTAAATTAGCCTAGCTATTTAATTAATTATGTCATTTTCATCTATTAATCTAATTAATCTATTTGGGTTAATTCACCCCTTTTCATGCTAACATTTTGTCTTATTAAAATGAATAAATCTAATTATTTAATTTAAATCCCTAAGTCCTCTTATTTAATTAAATAACCCTAAGTTATTTAATTAAATATCATATCACTTTCCCCCTTTTCATTAAATCACTTTATTTAATGAATATTATGAAATTCCCCTAATTGACATAATTAAAACTTTATTTTAATTATCAATTACTAATTAATCTAATCTTCCCCCCACTTGCAATGGACTATTCCTCCTTTACACATTCCTCCAGAAGGAATATTCCTATGGAATATTTCTTCCCCTTTTGCACATTAAAACATTGGTTTTAATTAACTAAATATCTAATTCCCCCTCACCCATGACAATATTCCAAAGAATATTCTCTCTCCTCACTCATTTGAAAAAAGGGAATATTCTTCCTCCTAACAAACTTAGAAGACTTCTTTGTGCAAGTTTGAATGTGTGTTTGTTTGGAAGAATATCATCCCTTGATTCTCTCATTGATCTATGTGATCATTGATTCTCATCCGTTGATTAGAATCCATGATCCATGTTTCATCTTTCCTCCTTTTTTATCCATTGATTAACCTTTCTTTATTTCTCATTTGTCCTCCTATAAATAGGTCACTATTTAGAGACAAATGGATCTATCTTTTAAGAGAAAAATTATGCTGTTAAAATCACTCTCACTTGCACTCACATTTAACATCATTTTAGCTTAATTTACTTGCATATTAGCTTAGCTTCCATTAATGGCTTCCATGATAATATAGATGCATATATTTAGCTTATTTCATAATTAGGCTTTCAATATTTTTAGGTTAAAATCCATTTAGATTAGCTTTGCATATACCCATATCAATCATCTTAGTCTACATCATGTTAAAATAGCTTGCATCATGTTAATTTAGCATTTAAATAATGTTTTCATACAAATCTTTCATCAATTTCATCGATTCTCTTCAATAGAATTGATCAAAATAGGTTCATTTATCTATGGGATTGGGAAAGCATCACCATTTCACATCAATGTGACACAACTCCCCCAATAGGATAAGTTTAAATGGATTAGAATAAGTGTTTTTAAATCTCTCGTAGTTTAATATGTTAAGTTTTAATGGATTCTTAGTCTAGTTTTCAATTAATGATCTTATTGGACTGATGTTTAGTGGCATAATTATACTTCAAATCCTCATGGATCAAGTGTAGTTATTATCTATAATTAAATGCAGTCCACATTTTGAATTGCTAGAAGGAGAATAACCAATCAAGAACAACAAAATTTTTCTCTTAAAGTCCTATTTTGGTTTTAAAATACATCAACCTCTTGGGTATTTTAGCGACACCTTTATCAAGTGTTCCATATAGTGATATTTCTTTCCTGGTAAAACAATGACACCTAATTAAAATACTAATGTCAGTCAGGAAATCAGAAATTGTGGCCTAATACTTTTTTTTTTTTTGGTATTGATAATGTGGTTTAAGCCGCGATTACATCAGCTTAATCAGGTTGATAAGCAAGATTACAAATTATTGAATATCAACCCGTCAATTTCTTTGGAAATACATGTAGGCACAAAAGTAGCCCGGCTCAATACAAATGAAAAAAAACAAACTACAGACAATACACGGACTGCACCACAGTATAATCATGAGGAAGACCAAACACATACAGAACAAAAGCTAAAGACTTTTGTATAAGAGCAACAACTTTAAACATAGTATCTAGACTGTAATTCCATGTTGTGACCCCCAACTAAGTAGGGTGTTAACAGCCTCAAGACCTTCATTGGTGAATGGATGAAAGCCTTTATCTTTAACAGCTTGCTCTTTCCTATTTTGTTTCCTGATTTCTTCCTTTAACTTTCCCAATGCTAGCAAGAATACAGCCAGATTGGACTGCCCCTGGTGCCCTACGTTCCCATCCAAGCATACCTCCTGCTGAATTGGACCCATACCATCCTTGAAGAGCTTCAAGAACTTGTTCTGCAATCTCAAGTAGTGGCGTTATTCTGATCTATGTTTCACTATAGAGCAATGATATTTTTCACTAGAGTGACGCTCATTTGAATTATGGTGACGCTATCATGAACAAAGATGATTTTTACTGGTAAGAAAAAATAGTGAATGATTTTGAGCATGTGCTTTACATTTTTTATTTTATCTGCTTTTTAAACACATCATTGACTTCTCACTTTTTTAGGGTAACTGGGTTTTGCAGGTTTGGACAATAAAACTTGAAGTGAAGGAGCACATTACTATCATTTGAATTATAATTGTAACAAGTGTTGCGATACTTATGGGGCAATTATAACCCATTTATGAAGCTTTTTTATTTCACGTTTTAGGACCAAACTAGATTTATTTTGGGCTTTAAAATGAATGTTCAAATTGGTTAAAACTAAACCTTCACGTCATTATGCTTGTTGGTTTAAAATTGAACAATACAACTTCCATACTTCGTTTGATGTTTAAAATGAACATGTGTTTGATTTGTCTATGTATTCTTGTTGTGCGTATCCAATCCCCTTGTGCTTCATGCAATCTTGGGTGAAGAGAAACACACAAGTCTACTTTTCTACTTGGAAGCACTTATCCTCTCCCCTCGTGCCTATTGGAAATCTTGGGTGATGAAAAGTATTTTATGCTTCAAACATGTGTTACCTTTAGAGGGCCTGCTTCCCAACTTGTGAGAGGGAATGACCCAAGTAGTGCTTTCTATCCAGTTTTCTATATAAATAATTTGGAGTGATGAAAGTCATTAACCAGCTAGTTGTGGTTGTCCCATACCAATGAAAGTATCCCCTAGTATCCTTGTGATGCACTAAAACCCTTAGATGTTTCTAAGGGTTGGGAGGCCTCTTAATTGAGTGAATTGTCATGTGTATGGCACCATTCTATCTCAGATACGGTCATTAAAAACCTTGTTGTAGTGGTTAACCAAGTCCAATTCTAAAAAGTATTTCAAAGGAGTGCATGGGAGTATCAACGTGCCCAAAAGTTAATTACCATGTCTAATTTTTGATTGAGGAAATAAAGCAAATGGGGAATGGACTCCTTTGCTTGGTGTGTCAAGACGTTGCATTTCCTTGACATAGCCTATTTTTCCATTTCATCTTCACATATTAATCATCTCTTCTAATGATGGTAAGCCTACTAAGAAATATGTACCTGATCTATCTAGGATTGCAAATGCTTGAGATTCAATTTAACACTTGCCTGGTTCCAAAATAATTGCAAACAAATAGCAACAAAGTCTTTTCAAAATTTCAAACCCTTTGGTCTAAGTATGGATACCCTTTGACAAAAGCTTGATATTGATGCTTTTCCTAAGGATTTATTCTTAAATACTTCTAAATATTTTGGTTTACATATCAATCTATACTTCCCAAAGTTAACCTATGTAACTATGCCCCCAACTTCATCCTTTTCACAAAATGGAATTTGTGGAATTGATGATGTTTTTGACATAGAAATTTAGTTTAAACTTAAGAAAGACAAGTATTTTTTGTAAAAAGAAACTCATTAAGCAAGATAAATTGATAAATTGAACCCCACATGACCATTTGGCAACCAATTGCTCCGATTGAACAACCTCACCTTATGCTCACTAGCATTCAACCAAACTTAGAACTCATTGAAGGAGAACAAACTGGTATAATTAGTAGTTTGAGAAGCTTCACTTTTGAAACAAAGGAAACACCAACCCAGTGGAGAAACACAACATACATCATAGACGAAGAAGAGGAACCAGTTGATATTATGGCTGGAAGGCCCATATTACCACCCCCTGTGTGGTAGTAAATATCCTCCTTTTCATGATTTTGAACTTCTCTAAATGATCTCACACAAAATCAAAATCCCCAAGAGAAGGTCTACATGTCATCACTTCAAACTTAGACATCATAGTCACAAATCTATCAAACAACACATTATGGCACTCTACCAAAATGGGAATAGGTTGGAAAGGAATTTTTATAGATGTGTTTCAATGAATGATCTAGAAATGTATGCTCAATATGAACCCCTCATTTAAAGTCAAACATTGGTCTTAGGCTTGTCTTAAATAATCACACACAAAATCAAAATCCCCAAAAGAAGGTCTACATGCCGCTATTTCAAACTTAAACATAATCGTTCAAAGTATATTAGAAGACGTATCCTAATATAGTACCACAACCAAGATAAATCACTAACGAGGCGTTTTATACACTATTTCATGAACGAACCAAATCTACACATTTCACAAGAACTTCTCCTTGATCATAGGATTTGAAAAATTTTCAGGTCTAGCATGTTTCTCACCACCTTGGTCTTGGAAAAGAAAGGTTTAGTCTAGGTCAACATTGGGTCAAACATTTCATCCAACCCTTTATCAAAATCCAAACTTCACTTCACCAAACTTTACAAAAATTTCAAACACACCAACACTTTTTTTGACTTGGACATCTATTAATCCCCAACCCATAACTTAGCTACTTTGTATGTGAAATGAATCCTTTTCCATGCACCTAGTTGAGTTAGTTATCATCCTTGGATTAGTTTATCTTGAAGGTCATGATTCTACCCTAAAGATTCACAAGTTCATAAACATCCTTTATCCAAACATCAAAACATCAAACTTAAGTCAAAAGTGTCGTCCTAAAACATTTGCAAAGATCACTCCCCATATCATTCATCTTTTCATCTCCCACTACCATCATTGCTCCAAAAAGACTTAGAGTGTCCCTTCTACCTAGATTTGAGTCAACTAGAGAGTTTAAACATTACAAATCTCAACACAACTCTCCCATAGGGGACGCAAAATTTATGGAAAAGACAAGATCACAACATAAGAGAATCATGGAGAAAACCAAAGTCACATTCACCTCAAGTGATCCCAATCCTCAAGAATTTGATCCAAGAAGTCAAGTTACCCCATCACAACAACCCTCATCTCCATCAGTGCCATATGAGATAGAAGACATTATGAACAACCCATTTGAATTTAACAAGGAAGAAATTATGGAACATCAAGCCTTAGAAAACATAGCTCCAATTTCCCCATCTTTTGTTGCGCAATTATTGGCACAACGCTTGACTTCATCCACCTTGCAAACAACTCCATTGCTAGGGCTATATCAAACACCCATTCCTAGTCTTACAACTAGTCTTTCTAAGAACTTTGGCCATACTCTCCCATTTGAAAGCAACACACTTGAGGGTACCCTAAATACCAATCCACCTGAAACCACCACTTGGACACCTACCTTTGGTGCTCCTACCATTCTCAAACACCCCTTACATAAAAATAAACCACTTACACTTCATGAGTCCACAAAAACCTCAACATATCAAGGTAATCCATCCTCATCCATCCTCACAAGTACCACAAGTGTGCCCAACATCACACAAGGTAGTATAGGTCAAGTGTCTCAAATAGACCAACAAGGGCATGCCAACACCCTAACGTAAAGTCAACCCTTAACACAAATAGGGACATCTCTATCCAATCCCCCAATTGGTTCATCCACACCATTGGTTTCACAAAACACATCCATCCCATCCATCACCAACCCAACTCAAAACAACCCCTTGGTCATGAACCCCATTAGTCAAGGTAACACCTTGACCACATCACTAACCCAAGAAAATCCCCAAAACATCAGTCAAGGGAACCCTTTCAATCAATGGAATCAAGGTCCTAATGTGCCATTACCGTCGCAATACCTAATGGAATCATCATCATCCTTGCCCATGGTCCCTCTTACCATGAAAAATAAAAATAAGACCTCAAACATACATTCCTCCATCTCAATCCACCATCTTGTGAGAAATGTTAAATCAAGGAAACCCCCAACCTCTCATCAACAACCTACTACCCGCTCAAAACATCAACACCCAATTTTTTTTGTAGATGTCCCAACAACCACCTGATCCTACACTGCAAGCACGTGCCTTAGCTTTACAACAAGCACAATAGGCTTATCATCAAGCGATCCAACAACAACAACAACAATAGTAATAAGCCCTAGTAGCACAACAACAACAACAAAAAGTAGCCCTAGTAGCACAACAACATCAATAATAATAGAAAGTATCCCTAGCAACAAAACAACAACAAGCCTTACTAGCTCAGTAGTATTCCCAACAACAACAACAAACCCTAGTAGCGCAACAACAAGTAGCCTTAGTAGCACAACAACAAAAACAATGACAAGAAACCTTAGTAGCAAAACAACAACAACAAGCCCAACAATAAGCCTTAGTGGCTCAACAACAACAATAAGTACACCAAGTACCCTTAGTAGCACAATAAAAACAACAAGACCAATAGCAAGCCTTAGTGGCTCAACAACAACAACAAGCCTTACTAGCTCAGCAATATGCCCAACAACAACAACAGGGTTTATACTATAACCCCCAATAAAACATCGTCAACTCGAACATGTTGGGAACATATACACCTCCACCACAATTTCCTTTGTAATATTGTACACCACCATACACACCATACAACACCTCATCATATTAGAATCCCACGTACAATTCATCCACCATCCCACAATACATGACATATGGTCCTCCACCAAACCCACAAGATGGCATAGCATTGCAACTTAAGGAAATAATACAAGAAATGCAGGATATCTAGATGGGAAAAATGAAGAAACCCCATAAAAAAAAATCCCATATCCATTTGATCAAAACATCACAATGGTATTGTACCCTCCTAGTTTTGAAGTACCCAAATTCAAAAAATACAAAGGGAGAGGAATTCATGTAGACCATGTCAAAGAGTTTAACGTCGTGTGCATGGAAGTCACCTACAATGAGTCCTATTTGATATGCCTCCTTCCACAAAGCTTGATAGGCCCAACCATCGATTGGTTTTCTTAGATACCTCCAAGAATCAAAACCTTCCAAAAAAACATTGATAAATTCATAGATCACTTTTCCTTTAATCTTGACATGGATGTGAGCCTAGAAGAGTTGTATACTCTCAAACAAAACAACAGAGAATATTTCACCAATTTCTTGCAATGATGGAGACAAAGAGCTAGTAAGAGCAAGTGGCCGATTCCCGATGAACAAAAAGTGAGGATTATCATACAAAATATAGATCCAGATCTATCCTTCCACTTGAAAATGCAATTCATTACATCTTATGATGAGCTTGTCCCTAGAGCCCTTAACATCGAGAGAGCTCTAATCTCACATGGAAATACTCAAGCCTACAAAGACAACCACCCATCAACCAGTTCAAACAATAAGCCTCTTGTCTGGGCTAAGAACAAGAATGTAACAAATGATGGAGTGGTAGATGCTAAAGAGGTCCTAAGTGCTCCTAGGCTAAAAAACAATCAGATAGATAACATTCAACCAACTGTGCAACAAACAACACCATGACAAAAAAATCATATCAACAATACCAAAACTCAACAGAGATAAACTCCCAACAAGAAAAACTATCCAAAACGTAAGTACACATAGTTGTCGAAACCTATTGAGACTATCATGAAGAAATTGGTAGAGTCAAACTTAATAACACTTCCCAATTTTGAAAACTACCAAGAACCACAGGATAAACCACCTTGGTACAACGAAAAAGATCTTTGTGACTTTCACAAAATCAAAGGACACAAAAAATTGAACTATATGAGGCTCAAAAGAATTATCCAAGATCTTATCAAGAGTGAGGACATATCTATTGAAGTACCAGCTGGTAACCAGAATCTCAAGATATAAAAGAACCCTATTCTAGATCATAGCAAAGGAAACAATATTGGAAAAGATAAAGATTACACAAATGCGCAACATACCTATTCCAATGTGGTTGCTTCCTATGATATTGTCATCACTATTGTCACCATCAAAGGACCTAGTGTGGAGTGTGGAGTCACTACACGACATGGAAAATTCACCATCCAAGGAAATCCATCTCAATCTAGGGCACAACCTACCTTTCCAACATCAAACCCTAGTGAGTACAGTCTCCTAGATCAGCTTAAGAAGACTCCCGTACAGATTTCTATTTTAAAACTATTGAGAATATCACTCGCACATTGTGAAATCTTAGATCTACCATTGTATCCATCTCATAACCGTTCCTTACACCTTGAGGTCATTATTCATAAGAACAAGGTTAAAAGAGTCTTAGTAGATGGAGGTGTTGGTTTGAATTTGCACCCTTCAGTTGATAAAGAACTTGGGTTATTCAAAGGATACTATTGAGAAATCAAAGAGTACCACCATCAGAGCATATGATGACCAAGAGCGAGTATCACAAGGCATCATCACACTACCCATTGAAGTAGGATCCGCCATTGTAGAGACTACATACCATGTGTTAGACCTTGATCTCCTCTACAACATCCTGCTTGGTTGACCATGGATCCATGCCTTAAAATTTGTAGCCTCGACCTACCATCAATGTGTAAAATTTCCTTTTGAGGACAATGAAGTTACCATCCATGGAGATCCTAATCCTTTTTACTACTGCAAGAACCTTGAGGCAAAGTTTTAAAAGATACCCCAAATACCCAAAAATGATGAAGGACCTACACCATCATCCTCATTTGTTGACCCATCATCCCTTGCATCAACCTTAGAAGCAAAAACACCCATTGTGTAGAACATACCTAACATCAAAGCAGTGATCCAAGATGATGGTTGTAGAAACTATAAACTAATGGACACTTTTGTGTTGGTAGAGCCACCTCTTTCTCCCAAATCTCATGGGAAACCCACATCGAGCAACAATGTCCCCAAAACAATAAAGATGGAAGCTACTAGCTTCACCAAGTGGGGGGATTTAAACAAAGAATATGTCAATGAGAAAGATGTCTCTAAATTGCTATATCAAGATGAACTACCCATCCCTGTTCTTCCCATGGAAGATGACAATAAAGGCTTGCAGCTAATGAAGGGAATGGGGTATAAAAAGAATGAGAAACTAGGAAAAAATTACAATGGTTTGTTCAAACCTATTGTTCTTGAGAGACGTCCAAAGAATCTAGGCTTAGGATGTACTACTAGCAAGGTTACCCTTACTAGAAAAGGTACTTCTGCTAAACGGGCTAAGGCTTCCTCTTGGTTACCAACATCGTGTGATACTACCCTAGACGACTTCCCCCTTGATGTTGCTGAACTATTTGAGAATAAATTCCTCTTCATGATATCTACATCATCCTTCACCCCAAGTGACCAACCAAATGAAATACGCCTAGTTATCCCGCAACTCATTAACTTGGACCAACAAGGACCACCAATTCTAGATTTATTCAAAAACAATGAAGCAATCTCATAATTCATGGGACTTCATGACAACTTACCATGGGCAGATCACAAGGCTGGTTTTAATATAGAACTAGACATAGGGGTGTATTGTGGGGAGATGATTGAATCCTTCAGTTGCAAAATGGATGACATGTAGCTAACATGTATATATCTAAGTGAAAACCACACCATGGCACTTTTTGATCCTAAGATAGTAGAAAGAAAGGACACATCCAAGGGTGAAAACCTCTTTGAGGTGCCCAAGGATGAGGGATTCAATCTCCCCCTTAGGGAAATGCATCTACAAAAGTCAACAGTTTTAGTAGAAAAGGCCACTTCAGTCAACATGGGAAGAAAAGAAGCACCCAAGATCACTTTCTATGTCGAATCCTTGTTGGATGAAGAACATAAAAACCTAACAACATTCCTAAAAGAGCGAAGAGCTAATTTTGCATGGTCATACACCGATATGGTAGGGCTTGATCCAGAAATAGTTGTGCATCATCTAGCAATCTATCCTGAAGCTAAACCAGTGAAGCAAAAATTAAGGAAGATGGACCCTCAGATAACCCTCTTGGTGAAACTTTAGTTACAAA
>VDFB02292593.1:0-13176 GCA_007258455.2 Sequoia sempervirens
GACAATACACGGACTGCACCACAGTATAATCATGAGGAAGACCAAACACATACAGAACAAAAGCTAAAGACTTTTGTATAAGAGCAACAACTTTAAACATAGTATCTAGACTGTAATTCCATGTTGTGACCCCCAACTAAGTAGGGTGTTAACAGCCTCAAGACCTTCATTGGTGAATGGATGAAAGCCTTTATCTTTAACAGCTTGCTCTTTCCTATTTTGTTTCCTGATTTCTTCCTTTAACTTTCCCAATGCTAGCAAGAATACAGCCAGATTGGACTGCCCCTGGTGCCCTACGTTCCCATCCAAGCATACCTCCTGCTGAATTGGACCCATACCATCCTTGAAGAGCTTCAAGAACTTGTTCTCTACAACCTCCAAAGTAGCGTTGATGCGATCTTTGTTTTAATTGTAAATGATGATATTTTTCACTAGAGTGACGCTCATTTGAATTATGGTGACGCTATCATGAACAAAGATGATTTTTACTGGTAAGAAAAAATAGTGAATGATTTTGAGCATGTGCTTTACATTTTTTATTTTATCTGCTTTTTAAACACATCATTGACTTCTCACTTTTTTAGGGTAACTGGGTTTTGCAGGTTTGGACAATAAAACTTGAAGTGAAGGAGCACATTACTATCATTTGAATTATAATTGTAACAAGTGTTGCGATACTTATGGGGCAATTATAACCCATTTATGAAGCTTTTTTATTTCACGTTTTAGGACCAAACTAGATTTATTTTGGGCTTTAAAATGAATGTTCAAATTGGTTAAAACTAAACCTTCACGTCATTATGCTTGTTGGTTTAAAATTGAACAATACAACTTCCATACTTCGTTTGATGTTTAAAATGAACATGTGTTTGATTTGTCTATGTATTCTTGTTGTGCGTATCCAATCCCCTTGTGCTTCATGCAATCTTGGGTGAAGAGAAACACACAAGTCTACTTTTCTACTTGGAAGCACTTATCCTCTCCCCTCGTGCCTATTGGAAATCTTGGGTGATGAAAAGTATTTTATGCTTCAAACATGTGTTACCTTTAGAGGGCCTGCTTCCCAACTTGTGAGAGGGAATGACCCAAGTAGTGCTTTCTATCCAGTTTTCTATATAAATAATTTGGAGTGATGAAAGTCATTAACCAGCTAGTTGTGGTTGTCCCATACCAATGAAAGTATCCCCTAGTATCCTTGTGATGCACTAAAACCCTTAGATGTTTCTAAGGGTTGGGAGGCCTCTTAATTGAGTGAATTGTCATGTGTATGGCACCATTCTATCTCAGATACGGTCATTAAAAACCTTGTTGTAGTGGTTAACCAAGTCCAATTCTAAAAAGTATTTCAAAGGAGTGCATGGGAGTATCAACGTGCCCAAAAGTTAATTACCATGTCTAATTTTTGATTGAGGAAATAAAGCAAATGGGGAATGGACTCCTTTGCTTGGTGTGTCAAGACGTTGCATTTCCTTGACATAGCCTATTTTTCCATTTCATCTTCACATATTAATCATCTCTTCTAATGATGGTAAGCCTACTAAGAAATATGTACCTGATCTATCTAGGATTGCAAATGCTTGAGATTCAATTTAACACTTGCCTGGTTCCAAAATAATTGCAAACAAATAGCAACAAAGTCTTTTCAAAATTTCAAACCCTTTGGTCTAAGTATGGATACCCTTTGACAAAAGCTTGATATTGATGCTTTTCCTAAGGATTTATTCTTAAATACTTCTAAATATTTTGGTTTACATATCAATCTATACTTCCCAAAGTTAACCTATGTAACTATGCCCCCAACTTCATCCTTTTCACAAAATGGAATTTGTGGAATTGATGATGTTTTTGACATAGAAATTTAGTTTAAACTTAAGAAAGACAAGTATTTTTTGTAAAAAGAAACTCATTAAGCAAGATAAATTGATAAATTGAACCCCACATGACCATTTGGCAACCAATTGCTCCGATTGAACAACCTCACCTTATGCTCACTAGCATTCAACCAAACTTAGAACTCATTGAAGGAGAACAAACTGGTATAATTAGTAGTTTGAGAAGCTTCACTTTTGAAACAAAGGAAACACCAACCCAGTGGAGAAACACAACATACATCATAGACGAAGAAGAGGAACCAGTTGATATTATGGCTGGAAGGCCCATATTACCACCCCCTGTGTGGTAGTAAATATCCTCCTTTTCATGATTTTGAACTTCTCTAAATGATCTCACACAAAATCAAAATCCCCAAGAGAAGGTCTACATGTCATCACTTCAAACTTAGACATCATAGTCACAAATCTATCAAACAACACATTATGGCACTCTACCAAAATGGGAATAGGTTGGAAAGGAATTTTTATAGATGTGTTTCAATGAATGATCTAGAAATGTATGCTCAATATGAACCCCTCATTTAAAGTCAAACATTGGTCTTAGGCTTGTCTTAAATAATCACACACAAAATCAAAATCCCCAAAAGAAGGTCTACATGCCGCTATTTCAAACTTAAACATAATCGTTCAAAGTATATTAGAAGACGTATCCTAATATAGTACCACAACCAAGATAAATCACTAACGAGGCGTTTTATACACTATTTCATGAACGAACCAAATCTACACATTTCACAAGAACTTCTCCTTGATCATAGGATTTGAAAAATTTTCAGGTCTAGCATGTTTCTCACCACCTTGGTCTTGGAAAAGAAAGGTTTAGTCTAGGTCAACATTGGGTCAAACATTTCATCCAACCCTTTATCAAAATCCAAACTTCACTTCACCAAACTTTACAAAAATTTCAAACACACCAACACTTTTTTTGACTTGGACATCTATTAATCCCCAACCCATAACTTAGCTACTTTGTATGTGAAATGAATCCTTTTCCATGCACCTAGTTGAGTTAGTTATCATCCTTGGATTAGTTTATCTTGAAGGTCATGATTCTACCCTAAAGATTCACAAGTTCATAAACATCCTTTATCCAAACATCAAAACATCAAACTTAAGTCAAAAGTGTCGTCCTAAAACATTTGCAAAGATCACTCCCCATATCATTCATCTTTTCATCTCCCACTACCATCATTGCTCCAAAAAGACTTAGAGTGTCCCTTCTACCTAGATTTGAGTCAACTAGAGAGTTTAAACATTACAAATCTCAACACAACTCTCCCATAGGGGACGCAAAATTTATGGAAAAGACAAGATCACAACATAAGAGAATCATGGAGAAAACCAAAGTCACATTCACCTCAAGTGATCCCAATCCTCAAGAATTTGATCCAAGAAGTCAAGTTACCCCATCACAACAACCCTCATCTCCATCAGTGCCATATGAGATAGAAGACATTATGAACAACCCATTTGAATTTAACAAGGAAGAAATTATGGAACATCAAGCCTTAGAAAACATAGCTCCAATTTCCCCATCTTTTGTTGCGCAATTATTGGCACAACGCTTGACTTCATCCACCTTGCAAACAACTCCATTGCTAGGGCTATATCAAACACCCATTCCTAGTCTTACAACTAGTCTTTCTAAGAACTTTGGCCATACTCTCCCATTTGAAAGCAACACACTTGAGGGTACCCTAAATACCAATCCACCTGAAACCACCACTTGGACACCTACCTTTGGTGCTCCTACCATTCTCAAACACCCCTTACATAAAAATAAACCACTTACACTTCATGAGTCCACAAAAACCTCAACATATCAAGGTAATCCATCCTCATCCATCCTCACAAGTACCACAAGTGTGCCCAACATCACACAAGGTAGTATAGGTCAAGTGTCTCAAATAGACCAACAAGGGCATGCCAACACCCTAACGTAAAGTCAACCCTTAACACAAATAGGGACATCTCTATCCAATCCCCCAATTGGTTCATCCACACCATTGGTTTCACAAAACACATCCATCCCATCCATCACCAACCCAACTCAAAACAACCCCTTGGTCATGAACCCCATTAGTCAAGGTAACACCTTGACCACATCACTAACCCAAGAAAATCCCCAAAACATCAGTCAAGGGAACCCTTTCAATCAATGGAATCAAGGTCCTAATGTGCCATTACCGTCGCAATACCTAATGGAATCATCATCATCCTTGCCCATGGTCCCTCTTACCATGAAAAATAAAAATAAGACCTCAAACATACATTCCTCCATCTCAATCCACCATCTTGTGAGAAATGTTAAATCAAGGAAACCCCCAACCTCTCATCAACAACCTACTACCCGCTCAAAACATCAACACCCAATTTTTTTTGTAGATGTCCCAACAACCACCTGATCCTACACTGCAAGCACGTGCCTTAGCTTTACAACAAGCACAATAGGCTTATCATCAAGCGATCCAACAACAACAACAACAATAGTAATAAGCCCTAGTAGCACAACAACAACAACAAAAAGTAGCCCTAGTAGCACAACAACATCAATAATAATAGAAAGTATCCCTAGCAACAAAACAACAACAAGCCTTACTAGCTCAGTAGTATTCCCAACAACAACAACAAACCCTAGTAGCGCAACAACAAGTAGCCTTAGTAGCACAACAACAAAAACAATGACAAGAAACCTTAGTAGCAAAACAACAACAACAAGCCCAACAATAAGCCTTAGTGGCTCAACAACAACAATAAGTACACCAAGTACCCTTAGTAGCACAATAAAAACAACAAGACCAATAGCAAGCCTTAGTGGCTCAACAACAACAACAAGCCTTACTAGCTCAGCAATATGCCCAACAACAACAACAGGGTTTATACTATAACCCCCAATAAAACATCGTCAACTCGAACATGTTGGGAACATATACACCTCCACCACAATTTCCTTTGTAATATTGTACACCACCATACACACCATACAACACCTCATCATATTAGAATCCCACGTACAATTCATCCACCATCCCACAATACATGACATATGGTCCTCCACCAAACCCACAAGATGGCATAGCATTGCAACTTAAGGAAATAATACAAGAAATGCAGGATATCTAGATGGGAAAAATGAAGAAACCCCATAAAAAAAAATCCCATATCCATTTGATCAAAACATCACAATGGTATTGTACCCTCCTAGTTTTGAAGTACCCAAATTCAAAAAATACAAAGGGAGAGGAATTCATGTAGACCATGTCAAAGAGTTTAACGTCGTGTGCATGGAAGTCACCTACAATGAGTCCTATTTGATATGCCTCCTTCCACAAAGCTTGATAGGCCCAACCATCGATTGGTTTTCTTAGATACCTCCAAGAATCAAAACCTTCCAAAAAAACATTGATAAATTCATAGATCACTTTTCCTTTAATCTTGACATGGATGTGAGCCTAGAAGAGTTGTATACTCTCAAACAAAACAACAGAGAATATTTCACCAATTTCTTGCAATGATGGAGACAAAGAGCTAGTAAGAGCAAGTGGCCGATTCCCGATGAACAAAAAGTGAGGATTATCATACAAAATATAGATCCAGATCTATCCTTCCACTTGAAAATGCAATTCATTACATCTTATGATGAGCTTGTCCCTAGAGCCCTTAACATCGAGAGAGCTCTAATCTCACATGGAAATACTCAAGCCTACAAAGACAACCACCCATCAACCAGTTCAAACAATAAGCCTCTTGTCTGGGCTAAGAACAAGAATGTAACAAATGATGGAGTGGTAGATGCTAAAGAGGTCCTAAGTGCTCCTAGGCTAAAAAACAATCAGATAGATAACATTCAACCAACTGTGCAACAAACAACACCATGACAAAAAAATCATATCAACAATACCAAAACTCAACAGAGATAAACTCCCAACAAGAAAAACTATCCAAAACGTAAGTACACATAGTTGTCGAAACCTATTGAGACTATCATGAAGAAATTGGTAGAGTCAAACTTAATAACACTTCCCAATTTTGAAAACTACCAAGAACCACAGGATAAACCACCTTGGTACAACGAAAAAGATCTTTGTGACTTTCACAAAATCAAAGGACACAAAAAATTGAACTATATGAGGCTCAAAAGAATTATCCAAGATCTTATCAAGAGTGAGGACATATCTATTGAAGTACCAGCTGGTAACCAGAATCTCAAGATATAAAAGAACCCTATTCTAGATCATAGCAAAGGAAACAATATTGGAAAAGATAAAGATTACACAAATGCGCAACATACCTATTCCAATGTGGTTGCTTCCTATGATATTGTCATCACTATTGTCACCATCAAAGGACCTAGTGTGGAGTGTGGAGTCACTACACGACATGGAAAATTCACCATCCAAGGAAATCCATCTCAATCTAGGGCACAACCTACCTTTCCAACATCAAACCCTAGTGAGTACAGTCTCCTAGATCAGCTTAAGAAGACTCCCGTACAGATTTCTATTTTAAAACTATTGAGAATATCACTCGCACATTGTGAAATCTTAGATCTACCATTGTATCCATCTCATAACCGTTCCTTACACCTTGAGGTCATTATTCATAAGAACAAGGTTAAAAGAGTCTTAGTAGATGGAGGTGTTGGTTTGAATTTGCACCCTTCAGTTGATAAAGAACTTGGGTTATTCAAAGGATACTATTGAGAAATCAAAGAGTACCACCATCAGAGCATATGATGACCAAGAGCGAGTATCACAAGGCATCATCACACTACCCATTGAAGTAGGATCCGCCATTGTAGAGACTACATACCATGTGTTAGACCTTGATCTCCTCTACAACATCCTGCTTGGTTGACCATGGATCCATGCCTTAAAATTTGTAGCCTCGACCTACCATCAATGTGTAAAATTTCCTTTTGAGGACAATGAAGTTACCATCCATGGAGATCCTAATCCTTTTTACTACTGCAAGAACCTTGAGGCAAAGTTTTAAAAGATACCCCAAATACCCAAAAATGATGAAGGACCTACACCATCATCCTCATTTGTTGACCCATCATCCCTTGCATCAACCTTAGAAGCAAAAACACCCATTGTGTAGAACATACCTAACATCAAAGCAGTGATCCAAGATGATGGTTGTAGAAACTATAAACTAATGGACACTTTTGTGTTGGTAGAGCCACCTCTTTCTCCCAAATCTCATGGGAAACCCACATCGAGCAACAATGTCCCCAAAACAATAAAGATGGAAGCTACTAGCTTCACCAAGTGGGGGGATTTAAACAAAGAATATGTCAATGAGAAAGATGTCTCTAAATTGCTATATCAAGATGAACTACCCATCCCTGTTCTTCCCATGGAAGATGACAATAAAGGCTTGCAGCTAATGAAGGGAATGGGGTATAAAAAGAATGAGAAACTAGGAAAAAATTACAATGGTTTGTTCAAACCTATTGTTCTTGAGAGACGTCCAAAGAATCTAGGCTTAGGATGTACTACTAGCAAGGTTACCCTTACTAGAAAAGGTACTTCTGCTAAACGGGCTAAGGCTTCCTCTTGGTTACCAACATCGTGTGATACTACCCTAGACGACTTCCCCCTTGATGTTGCTGAACTATTTGAGAATAAATTCCTCTTCATGATATCTACATCATCCTTCACCCCAAGTGACCAACCAAATGAAATACGCCTAGTTATCCCGCAACTCATTAACTTGGACCAACAAGGACCACCAATTCTAGATTTATTCAAAAACAATGAAGCAATCTCATAATTCATGGGACTTCATGACAACTTACCATGGGCAGATCACAAGGCTGGTTTTAATATAGAACTAGACATAGGGGTGTATTGTGGGGAGATGATTGAATCCTTCAGTTGCAAAATGGATGACATGTAGCTAACATGTATATATCTAAGTGAAAACCACACCATGGCACTTTTTGATCCTAAGATAGTAGAAAGAAAGGACACATCCAAGGGTGAAAACCTCTTTGAGGTGCCCAAGGATGAGGGATTCAATCTCCCCCTTAGGGAAATGCATCTACAAAAGTCAACAGTTTTAGTAGAAAAGGCCACTTCAGTCAACATGGGAAGAAAAGAAGCACCCAAGATCACTTTCTATGTCGAATCCTTGTTGGATGAAGAACATAAAAACCTAACAACATTCCTAAAAGAGCGAAGAGCTAATTTTGCATGGTCATACACCGATATGGTAGGGCTTGATCCAGAAATAGTTGTGCATCATCTAGCAATCTATCCTGAAGCTAAACCAGTGAAGCAAAAATTAAGGAAGATGGACCCTCAGATAACCCTCTTGGTGAAACTTTAGTTACAAAAGCCACGGATGTTGGATTTATCTAAGCGATAGATTATGCTAAGTGGGTTTCAAAGGTACGGTACTAGTCTCCAAATTACATTGGGGGTATCAAAATTTGTATATTGATTTTAGAGACTTAAACAAGGCATGCCCAAAGGATGATTTCCCTCTTCCTAACATCGACATCATGGTGTATTTAACAAATGGGCATGAAATGTTATCACTCATGGATGGCTTTTCAAGCTATAATCAAATCATGATCTCCAAGGAGGATCAACACAAAACTGCATTCACTTATCCATGGGGAACATATTGCTAGAACATGATGTTGTTTAGGTTGAAGAATGCAGGAGCAACCTATCAAAGAGAAATTACCTTCATCTTTCATGACATGATCCAAAAAATAGTCGAAGACTATGTGGATGATATTTTAGCCAAATAAAAGAAAAGGATTGAGCACATACAATTCTTGGGACCCATCTTCGACAAACTCGAAGTGTGGGTAAAGTGCCTGAAAGTTGAGTCCACAAAAAGTTGAAGTTTCCTTAGCCAAAAATTGAAATTGACATTACAAAAATAGTATCCCAATTTTTAAAATTGGGATCCCAAGCTCTAAATACAAACAAGATTCCACTTTTTAAAGTGGGATCCATTTCCTAAAAAGGATCGAACCAATAGACAAGGAGCGGGATCAGATTACTATGAAGCGAGATCAGGTTATAGAAATAAGGATCCGTTTTCTAATGCTATTTTAAAAAACAAACAAAGTTCATTTTGCGGTAGATGAGATCCTGAGTACAGGTGACAACAACCTCCACAAATAGCTCTAGGTGCCCACCCACACCCCCTTTTTTTGCATTTTTCCATTTCTTATTGAAATTGTGAATAAAATAAGTGAATTTAGCATGTTTTTTTTAATTTATTTCACATTTTGAGCATTTTTTTCTTGTTGTAGTAGAAATGAGTAATTGTAGAAATAGATCAAAAAATGCAATGAAACCTAAATATTTTTTAATAGAAATGAAAAAATGAACCTTGAATTGTGTTTTACAATCAAAATTTAGCTTTTGAAACCCAAATTGTTCGATTAAACCAAAAAAAAAAGAATTTGAAAACCCTAATTGAAGCGAAACAAATAAAATGCATTTCAAAGCCTAGAGGTGGAAATGGGAATAAAAATTGCATTTAGAAGCCACTAATCCAAAGTTTTTGAGAGCCTAAAGGAAATAAAAATGAAAAAATTGATTTGAAACCCTAGTTTGAGACTAAAGCGAAAAATTGCATTAAAGATCCTAATTGCTTAGAAATTGGAGCCCTAAATTAGTTGGAACAAAAGTACTGGTATTTAAAACCCTAAATTGAAATTGAACAAATCATTTTGATTTTGAAAACTAGGTAATTTCGAGCTCAAAAAAATTCATTTGCATTGCTTAAATGTTTTAAATTTTATTTTCATTGTATGGAAAACAATATGTTAAAAATTAGTTCAATGTTAAATTATAATTAGATTAGAGAAAACAATTATGTTAAAAGATAGTTTAAATTCATAAATTTTATCAATGTTTGTTTTGCAAATTTAGTTAGCAAATTCATAAAATCCAAACGCATTACCAATTGGAGTTTATTGGCACTAACTATGAGTCTAAATTATTCAAGGGCCACCCAAACTTCACCCTAAGTTTGCTAAACCTAATCCTTGAACTATAAAATCTAAACCCTCAACGCTAAAGAATTTGAATTTTTTCTTAGGACCTTTAAATGAAATTTGGTTGCCTTAAAAAACCCTCTATTGTCACCATCCAGTAGAGCTTTTTGTAATGTTTTCACTTATTTGAACACTTAATATAAAACCTTTTGGTTTCTACAAGTTTATGAGGAGTGGATGTTCACTCTCTATGACACTTAGACATGATCAATAGGGATATAAATCATTGGAAGAAAAATTCATTCTATTATATCCACAAGATAGGAGAGCACGAGTGAGAGTGCTATGGGTAAAGTTTCTTTCATTCGAGATACCTAAAATTATGTAGGTTCAATGTCAAGAATGGGTATATTTGGTAGATTTATGAAAACTATTATGAATATCTAGAATACCATAGAAGTATAATTATAGCAATTCCAATTAGAAACACTTGGGTATATATCATATGAAATTTAAATAGTATTGGAGTTCCTATTATATAGGAGAGTTGATATTATGGAAAGAGGTTTGTATGGGAATATATGAATTAAGAAACAAATACCATGACCTCTATAGGATTTTTAAGATGTCATCCTAGATAATAATCCACCCATCCTCAAGCATAATGGATTCTTTAGCAATTAAGGGAGATTCAATAACCATAAAATTACCTATATTGATACTATATAGATTTATGTGGAAGGATATAAATGCATCAATAAGGAAACCAAGATGGAACCATTTAACACCTAAGGTACACCTATTACATGGGAAAGGGAGGGGGTACATGATGATAGGTTGGAGGAACTAGGCTATTATTACAATAGAGAGAGGAGGAGGATTCATATTATGCTCCTATAAATAAGAGGTCAATTTAGAAGATTAAAAGAACTAGATACTAACAAAGGAAATAATCCTATAGAGGAAGTGATTGGGATTGTTGGAAATATACAAGGAGAGAGGTGAAGGTCCCAACACCTACATAGAGTCCTACATGAAATACACCAATCTAGGCACTTCCTAGAAGGATCAAGATCCATGTGAGTAGCCTCTTTTTATTTTTGTATCTTCTACATATGTATATTTATTCCTTTATTATGTGATTAAAATTGTGTATGATATAACTTATTAATAAGTGATTACAAGTATAATTATTAAAATATTTCATATTTATTTTGATATCCTCTAATGTAGGAGGAATTTTTTACTTGTTTTGATAGATGTATGTTATTTTTGTGATATGTATAGATTGATTCATTTTTGACATGATACTTTTTTTTTTATTAGAGGGGTAAACACTTTTGACCCATAGCTAGATAGAGCCAATAAGGCTATAGTATGACTAAATTTGGAGCTCACTAGACATCTAGATCCCCTTAATCCATCCTATCACCCTAAATCATAAATTTATTTCTTAAGGGGATCAAGAAGTTCTTAAAATTTGATGAGAAGTTTCCCAAGGGAACCAAATTTAACAATAATAAGATCTTGCAAGATTATAATATGAATGAGATATCATGATCTAGGTTGGTCAGTTGAAACAAGAGTAGATCTCAATCAACTATTCCACAAGAAAATGTTCTTCACTAACTTGCAAGTTCATTAAATATTTCAAGGGGCACTAAAACTTTACCCTAAGTTTTGTAAACCCTAAACTCTGAACTCTAAAATATAAACCCTAAACACTAAACCATTCATTTTGTCCTACCCAACACCATAAAGTGAAATTTGGTTGTCTTAGGAAAATCCGCCATATTTCATTCCCTTATGCCATGTAATTTTGTCCTAGGATCTTACTACATGTACATCCCCTTAAGTTATCCTATTGCCCTAAACCCTAAACTCTAAAGTCTAAACCCTAAACCCTAAAGCCATCATTTTTCTTGGAAATCTTAATGGGGAATTTGGTTGCCTTAGGAAACTCCACCAAATTTCATTCCCTTATGCCGTACGAATTTTGTCCCTAGGATCTTACTACATGTAGATCCTTTAAGCTATCCTATTACCCTAAACCTAAACTCTAAGGGAAGTCTAAACCCTAAACCCTAAAGCCATCATTTTTTCTTTAAAGAAGGCTCTTAATGAGAGTTGGTTGCTTGTAGGGAAACTTCACCAAATTTTATTCACTTGATCCATGTCATTTTATCTTAGGACCTCACTAGACGTAGATCCCCTTAAGCCATCCTATCACCATAAATCATAATTCAATTTCTTAAGGGGTCCCAATATGACATTTCTTAAGGGGATCAAAGAAGTTCTTAAAATTTGGTGTTGAAAGTTTCCCAAGGCAACCAAATTTAACAATAATAAGATCATGCAAGAATATTAATAGATAATTGTATTTTCATTCAAGTAACATGTGCCTTAGACATAAATGAGGCTTACATATTTATCATTTGTATTCAATTATTTAAGGCCATTTATATTGAATGGCTTAACTTGGTATTTCCTAAACATGGATCTTACATCTTGAAATTACAAATCTAATGCAGGTTCACTCATATCTTGAAGATCACATGGATCCATTCAATAATATTCGCAATCCACCTCCACGCCATCCATCTCCAACACCTTCACCTCCACCTCCACCCACTCCACCTTGTAACCCCCCACCTCCACCACCTGAAATCAATGAACATGCTTGTTTGCAAGCACAAATCAATGCTTCTGCTATAACCATCCAAGATCAAAACAACATTATTCAAAATGAAGAATGTGTCACACCTCTAATGGGGTGTTTGCATCTAGGATGCAAACCCTGTTGATCTTTGTCGGGGCTATGGATGGGATCTTAGATGAGCATTGACAATGGCTAGAGGAGAGGAGAACTTTTGATTCTAAAAAGGAAAACACAAAGAAATGAAGAGATGCAATAGAGAGCCACAATAGTTTCTAAATTAAGACAATGATCTTAAATAGTTATGAATTTATGAATTTGGTGAATGATGGATATTTTGTGTGATGAATTTATCAATTTGGTTGGATGGATATTTTTGGTGACATGAATTTATGATTTTGGTTCTAGATGGATATTTTTAGTGACATGGATTTATGAATTTGGTGGAATTTATGAACTTATAATGAATAGTATATAATAGTATATATTTTATGACTATCTACTAGATCATGATTTCTCTTGCTGAAAAATTGTAATATATATATGTGTGTGTGTGTATTAGACATAAAATGAGCTTTTGTGAATGTTTCAAGTTTATTGTTTAGTATGTACATGCATGTATTAAAAATTTGCATATAGTTCTTAAATTTTGAAATGTA